>WOXC01006278.1:0-236263 GCA_011680675.1 Gymnobelideus leadbeateri | reverse complement strand
CTGTGACTGATGATATCTTTCTCACTATGAAAATAATGGAAGAAGGGGGTGTGGTCATATGAATACATATGTGAATGTGTGTGTATATGGTTACAGTTATATATGGATAGAGGGCATAGGTTGAATTTGTTGGGAAGGGAGAATACTCAAGGGATGAAATTATGAGGTGAGAGAGGAAAGTGGCAAGAGGAGATGGGGAGAGACATGGTAGGGTAAACTATCTCATGTAGGGGAAGTGGTTGCAAAGGAGGCGGAGAATAAGGAGGCTAAAAAGGCAAAACCACATTCACATTGAATTTGGTTCAGGGAGAAAATGACATACATACTAAATGGGATATCTCAACCTGCAGCAGGATAGGGGGAAGGGGGATGAGAGGAGAGATGATGGATGAGAGGGCATCCTTGGGGTGAGGGGAGGTTAGAAGTACCCACTATAGAAGAGGGACAGGATCATGTAGGGAATGGACCAGGTGGGGGGTGGGATGAGTGGGAGGGAATTATAAGCAGCCTTGTACAATATATCTACTAGGATAATGTTTTGCACAGCTAGACATGTACAACATATACTGAATTACTTATATACCAAGAAGGAATGGGTGACAAGGGAGGAAGGAAATGGATCTGAAATTCAAGATCGTAACATTAAATTTTTCAAATATATATATAAATACTATTATTAATACTCTTTTGCCTATAATTGGGAGATAAGATATGCAGGCATTGGGACACAAAGATTCATCTTCCTCTAATGGAAAAGTCCATGGGGGTATGGGAGAAGGTATGGGAGAGAGCAGATTGGAGGAAGTGATATCTTGTGGGACTGCTATTCTGGGAGGTTGGGTAGGGGAATAATGGGGGGAAAATGATTGTAACTCAAAATCTGGCGGAAATGAATGATGTAAAACAGAAGTTAATAAAGTATTTGTTTAAAAAATAGACTACCTCAAATGGCAAAGGAGGCCCAAAAGGGCAATGAGGAGAAGAATGCCTTAAAAAGTCGAATTTGCCAGATGGAAAAAGAATCTCAAAAGTTCACTGAGGAGATTCATTCCTTCAGAGTTAGACTGGAGCAAATGGAAGCTAATGACTTTATGAGAAATCAAGATGCTGTTAAGCAGATCCAAACAAATGAAAGATTAGAAGGCAATGTGAAATATCTCATGGGAAAAACCACTGACCTGGAAAATAGATCCAGGAGAGACAATTTAAAAATTATTGGACTACCTGAAAGCCATGATCAAAGAAAGAACCTAGAAATCACCCTTCAAGAAATTCTCAAGGAAAACTGCCCTGATGTTTTAGATCCAGAGGGCAAAATAGAGGTTGAAAGAATCCACCGATCACCTCCTGAAAAAGATCCCAAAAAGAAAACTCCCAGGAATATTATAGCCAGGTTCCAGAATCCCCAGATCAAGGAGAAAATACTACAAGCAGCCAGGAAGAAACAATTTCAATATTGTGGAAACACAATCAGAATAGCCCAGGACCTGGCAGCTTCTACACTGAGGGATCGAAGGGCATGGAATATGATATTCCAGAGGGCAAAAGAACTGGGAATGAACCCAAGGGTCACCTACCCAGCAAAACTGAGTATTTTGTTTCAGGGGAAAATATGGTCATTCAGTGGAATAGAGGACTTTCAAGCATTCTTGAGGAAAAAACCAGAATTGAATAGAAAATTTGACATCCAGACACAAGAAGCAAGAGATGCCTGAGAAGGTAATCAGGGAAAAGAAATCAAAAGGAACTTATCAAAGTTGAACTATTTACATTCCTATATGGAAAAGCAATAACTGTGACTGATGATATCTTTCTCACTATGAAAATAATGGAAGAAGGGGGTGTGGTCATATGAATACATATGTGAATGTGTGTGTATATGGTTACAGTTATATATGGATAGAGGGCATAAGTTGAATTTGTTGGGAAGGGAGAATACTCAAGGGATGAAATTATGAGGTGAGAGAGGAAAGTGGCAAGAGGAGATGGGGAGAGACAGGGTAGTGTAAACTATCCCATGCAGAAGAAGCAAGGGGAAGTGTTTGCAAAAGAGGGGGAGAATAAGGAAGGCTAAAAAGGCAAAACCACATTCAAACTGAATTTGGTTCAGGGAGAAAATGACATACATAGTAAATAGGATATCTCAACCTGCAGCAGGATAGGGGGAAGGGGGATGGGAGGAGGGATGATGGATGGGAGGGCATCCTTGGGGGGCGGGGAGGTTGGAATTACCCACTATAAAAGAGGGACAGGATCATATAGGGAATGGACCAGGTGGGGGGTGGGATGAGTGGGAGGGAATTATAAGCAGCCTTGTACAATATATCTACTATGATAATGTTTTGCATAGCTAGACATGTACAACATATACTGAATTACTTATCTCCCAAGAGGGAATGGGTGACAAGGGAGGAAGGAAATGGACCTGAAATTCGAGGTCGTAACATTAAATGTTTCAAATATATATAAATACTATTATTAATACTCTTTTGCTTGTAATAGGGAGATAAGATGTGCAGGCATTGGGATGCAAAGACTCACCTTCCTCTAATGGAAAAGTCGATGGGGGTATGGGAGAAGGTATGGGACAGAGCTGATTGGAGGAAGCGATAACTTGTGGGATTACTGTTCTGGGAGGTTGGGTAGGGGAATAATGGGGAGAAAATGATTGTAACTTAAAATCTGGCAGAAATGAATGATGTAAAACAGAAGTTAATAAAGCATTTGTTTTTAAAAAAAAAAAGCCATCTCCCTGAGTTCAAATCCAGTCTCAGATACATACTAGTTTGTGTTCCTGGGCAAGTCACTTAATCCTGTTTGTCTCAGTTCCACGTCTATGAAGTGAGCTAGAGAAGGAAATGGCAAACCATTGTAGTATCTTTGCCAAGAAAACCCCAAAGGGGAACACAAAGGCAGACCTTACTGAACAACAAGAAAAGGTTAACTATTTTATTATTTAATAATAAGCATTCCTAAGTGCAAGAAATATGATTTGAAGATGCAACTAAAATGGTGTATCTCATGGAAATTGATTGGGTTAGAACTAACCAAAGAAAGATAAACATAGAGATCTTTTGTGAGAATAGAAGTATACTTCCATAAATCTGTGATATCACTGTAGTTTTCCTAAATCTGCACACTTGTAAAAAAGACACAGTTTCTGAACTTGGGGGATTCTTGTCCATTTTCTCATAGTGATCCTCCATTAAGAATTTATCTAGCCAATTTATCCCTTGCTGTTGTTCATAACAAGCCCATTTCATTCATTTATTTATTCCTTTTTACTTTACCCACCAAAGCAAGTGCCACTAGGACAACGATTGTTTTATCTTTGTGTCCCCAATCTCAATATAGTATCTCGTACATAATAGATACTTAACAAATGTTATTTTCAAATTGAATTAGAATAGTTCTGGAATATCTCTTATTTATTCTTGCACAGAAGCTATTTTTCAAACTATAGACAAGCTTACTCATGCCAAACATGCATCTCTCTATTAACCTTGGGATTGCCCCATCTCAGTCTAGTACCTACAAAATATATGCATTGGTAATGGTTACCTCTAAGAATTTTCCCAGCTCTCTATTAGGCATTTTTATCTGTGCAATTATTGCATCATGTGTTGTTAGACCAATCTCTTTTCAAAAGTTTTCCAGGAGCTAAGATACCAGATTAAGCAATAATTCACTGTCACTCTCCCTTTTTTGACCTCTTAACAAACTAGAAAATAGCTCCTCAGGAAAAATCTGAAAGAGCAGAACTAGCAGAATGATATGGTGGAGCAATATTTTGAACAGGTTCTGTTCTCTCAGGAAAAAGGGGAGCACATTCCTGCACGGGAAGTCTAACAGCAAGCAAGCAACAAGCTCCACTTCAGCAAAGCACTGAGAAATTCTAAGCCTCAGGGTGGTGGGGCAGACAAACTTCAACATGAGAACCACCCCATGTGCCTTAGAACAGTCAGGGGAACAATCAGATGCTAGATAAGAGTAGCATCAAATGTTTTGGTGGAGGGGCAGGCAGACGAGCTTCACACAGAAGAGGACATCCATGTTATTTCATACAGCCAAGGGTAAATAAGCATCCTCCAGCAGTCAGACATCCTTGTATTAAGTTACAGCCCTGGGTCAGTAGGCACCTTACAACAGGAGACCACCAAGTGCTTCAGTGAAGTCCCAGGCAGGTAGGCATCCTCCACTGGTGGGAACTCCCCTTGCTTCAGCATGGCCCCAGGGAAGCAGGTTTCCTCCAACAGCCAAACATCCCTGTGCTTCAGCACAGTCCCTGAGAAACACATATAAACCCCACCTGCCCTCAGCACCCACCAGACACCACCACTAGGACCTCAAGTCAGCACCAAGTATGTTGTCAATCCCGTAGAGTCACCAGCCACCAGCACCTGGGGCCCTAGCACACAGAATCAGTAACTAGTCCCCCTGACACCCAACACAAGAAGCTTGGGACAGTGATCCCTGTACTCTAGCAGGAAAATTAAACTTTAAAAGCCAGGAAATAGGCAAACATCATGTACAAGAATCAAAAAAGAACTCTGACCACAGAAAATTATTATGGTGGCAGGGAAGATTAAAACACAAACACAGAAGAGGTCAATGTTATCAATATAACTACATCTTGAACCTCAAAGGGGAAAAAATAAATTAGTCCCAAATCCAAAAAGCCTTCTTGGAAGAGTTCAAGAAAGATTTTAAAAGTCAAACAAGAAAAGTAGAAGAAAAATGGGAAAAGAAAAGAGAAACATTTAAGAGAGAGTCAACAGTTTGGAAAAGGAAGGACAAAAAGTGAAGAAATATAGAGGTTGGTAATTGTAGAAAATAAAACAAAAACAAAAAACACATTCAATTGGCTCAATGGAAAAGGAAGAACAAAAACCTACTGAAGATAATTCCTTTATTTTGTCTTTTTTTTTTTTGAGGGGGGAAGGGAGGGCATATGGGGTTAAGTGACTTGCCCAAGGTCACATAGCTAGTAAGTGTTAAATGTCTGAGGCTGGATTTGTACTCAGGTCCTCCTGATTCCAGGGCTGGTGCTTTATTCTCCACCCCTAGCTGCCCCAAAGGGAACCCCTTAAAAAGCAGAACTGGTCAAATGGAAAAGGAGGTAGAAAAGCTAATTGAATAAAATAATTCATTAAAAATTAGAATTGGGCAAGTGGAAGTTAATGACTCTATGACAATCAGGAATAAGTCAAACAAAATCAAAAGAATGGAAAAATAGGAAACATAAATAACATAAACATAAAAAAATAGAAATCAAAAAAATAGAAAATCAAAAGAATGAAAAAATAGAAAACAGAAATAACATAAACATAAAAAAAATAGAAATAACATAAACATTAAAAGAAAACACACCTGGAAAAAATCCAGGAAAGACAATTTATAGGTTGTTGGACTAGTTAAAATCCATTATCAAGGGGAGTGTAGTCAAGATGACAGAGTAGAAACAGCTCTTCCTCTCAGATATTGCTTCCACCACTGCAAAATTTAAATAAAAGCAGAATCTAAACCACCTCTAGATCTCCAGAACCCACAAAATGACACAGGGAAGATACCCTCCTGCTGAGGACAGCACAGCAGCCTGGCAGGGAGCATCCAGAACAGCACTCTAGGAGGCTAGCCCAGGCCTGTGTGAGTCAGAGGTTTAGCCCCAAGGCAGCCTAACCAGCAGCCATCTGGAGAGACTCCAGAACACCAGAAGCTGTGGCATCTCCAGAAATGCCAAAACATAGATGCCATGGACAAAGTGAGAGGTTAGTGCCCTATTTACTTTCAGACTCATTAGTTGGGAGAGTGTGTGGCCTCTTTCCCTGGGGGTGAGAAGCCTCTGAGAAGCTTCAGCACAGCCATGGACACACATGGCAGCTTTAGTTCCTGCCCTGCTAACTGTAGGGGGATCTGGCAATCAGTCTTGGGGGTAATCACTCTTGAGTTAGCTTTCTTGGATCTGGATTGCTGTCAGGGGTGGAGGTCTTGGCGAGTATGACCAGCTTCCCAGAGCTTGTGGAGGCTTCAGAGAGGCCACCCAACTAATACCCCCAGAAGCTGGGAAAATCCCAGCTTTTGGGACAGAAGATCCCATGGCTGGTGGCAGATCCAGGAGAGATAATTTAAAAATTATTGAAATACCTGAAAATCATGATCAAAGAAAGAACCTAGAAATCATCCTTCAAGAAATTCTCCAGGAAATTCCCCATGATGTTTTAGAACCAGAGGGCAAAATAGAGGTTAAAAGAATTCAACAATCACCTCCTGAAAAAGATCCTAAAATGAAAACTCCTACTAATATTATAGCCAGGTTCCAGAATTCACAGATCAAGGAGTCAATATTACAAGCAGCCAGGAAGAAAGAATTTTAATACTGTGGAAATGCAATCATAATAACACAGGATCTGGCAGCTTCTACACTGAGGGATCAGAGGGCTTAGAATATGATATTCCACAGGGCAAAGGACCTGGGATTAAAACCAAGAATCACCTACCCAGCAAACTGTGTATTGTGTTTCAGAGGAAAATTTGGACATTCGGTGGAATAGAGGACTTTCAAGCATTCTTTTTTTTTTAATTGATTAAACAAATGCTTTATTAACTTCTGGTTTACATCATTCATTTCCACCAGATTATGAGTTACATTTTTCCCCCATTTTTCCCTACCCACCACCCCAGAATAGCAGTCCCACTAGATATACCTCATCCAATCTGCTCTCTCCCATATCTTCTCCCATACCCCCTTCGACTTTGCCATTAGGGCAAGGTGAATCTCTGAGCCCCATTGCCTGGTCATCTTTTGAAACATTTAATTTTAAAACTTTGATTTTCAGATCGATTCCCCTTCTCCCTTGTCACCCACTCCCTCTGAGAAGATAAGCAATTCAGTATGTGTTGTACATGTATATCTATGCAAAACATTACCATAGTAGATATATTGTAAAAGACTGCTTATATTTCCCTCCCACCTGTCTCACCTCCCACCTGGTCCATTCCCTACTTAGATCCTGTCTCTCTTTGATAGTGGGTACTTCTAAACTCCCCTCTCCCCAGAATGCCCTCCCCTCCATCATCCCCCCTCTCTTCCCCCTTTCCCCTACTCAGGAGAGTGAGTGAGGGTAAGATATTCCATTTAGTATGTATGTGGTTCTCTCCTTGAGCCAACTTCAATGAGAATATGCTTTTGCCTTTTTGCCTTTCTGTTCTTCCCCTCCCCTGCAACTACTTCCCCTTGACTCTTCTACATGAGATAGTTTGCCCTACCCTGTCTCTCTCCATCTCCTATTGCCACTTTCCTCTCTCACTTCTTGACTTCACCCCTTAAGTATGATCCCTTCCTTGGGGAGGCTAGGTGGCGCAGCGAGCAGAGAGCCAGCCCCAGAACCAGAAGGACCCGAGCTCGGATCCGGCCCCAGACTCCCAACACACTAACAAAAACCCAGCCACGTGAACCTGGGCAAGTCACCCAACCCCAATTGCCCTCCAAAAAAAAATAATCATCATCCCTTCCCATCAAATTCAACCTGTGCCCTCTATCCATGTATACCTGTGAACATATGCCATGTAACCTTCTTCAATTATTTTCATAATGAGAAAGGTTTCATCAAACACAGTTATTGTTTTTCCATGTAGGAATGAAAATAGTCGAACTTTGATAAGATCCTTTTGATTTCTTTTCCTTGATTACCTTCTCAAGCATCTCTTGCTTCTTGTGTCTGAATGTCAAATTTTCTATTCAACTCTGGTTTTTTCATCAAGAATGCTTGAAAGTCCTCTATTCCACTGAAAGACCATATTTTCCCCTGAAACAAGATACTCAGTTTTGCTGGGTAGGCGACCCTTGGGTTCATTCCCAGCTCTTTTGCCTTCTGGAATATCATATTCCATGCCCTTCTATCCCTCAATGTAGAAGCTGCCAGGCCCTGGGCTATTCTGATTGTGTTTCCACAATATTGAAATTGTTTCTTCCTGGCTGCTTGGAATATTTTCTCCTTGATCTGGGGATTCTGGAACCTGGCTATAATATTCCTGGGAGTTTTCTTTTGGGGATCTTTTTCAGGAGGTGATCTGTGGATTCTTTCAACCTCTATTTTGCCCTCTGGATCTAAAACATCAGGGCAATTTTCCTTGAGAATTTCTTGAAGGGTGATTTCTAGGTTCTTTCTTTGATCATGGCTTTCAGGTAGTCCAATAATTTTTAAATTATCTCTCCTGGATCTATTTTCCAGGTCAGTGGTTTTTCCCATGAGATATTTCACATTGCCTTCTAATCTTTCATTTGTTTGGATCTGCTTAACAGCATCTTGATTTCTCATAAAGTCACTAGCTTCCATTTGCTCCAGTCTAACTCTGAAGGAATGAATCTCCTCAGTGAGCTTTTGAGATTCTTTTTCCATCTGTCAAATTCGACTTTTTAAGGCATTCTTCTCCTCATTGCCTTTCTGAGCCTCTTTTGCCATTTGAGTTATTCTATTTTTTAAGGTGTTATTTTCCTCAGTCAGGCTGTTGACTGTCATTTCATACTTTTCTTGCATCTTTTCCATTTCTCTTCCCAAATTTTCCCCCACTTCTCTTATCTGCTTCTTAAGGTCCTCTATGGCCTGTAGCCAGCTTGTATTTTCATTTGGGGCTTTTGGTGCAGGAGTTCTGACCTCACATTCCTCCTCCATGCTTTGAGCCTCTTTGCCCCTAAAATAGGAGTCCAATGTTGAACTTTTCTGTTTATTTTGTTTCATTTGCCTAGGCATGTTGCCACTTAATTACTTGATTTTTGGGCTTGTTGCCACAGTAGGACTCTGCCACTAGACAGGGGAGCTTCCGCCCAAACGTGGGGTCTTCACAACTTCTGCCAGTTGGGTGGCCTCTGTAAAGCCTCCACCCACTCTGGCAAGTTGGATACCCACCCCAAACTTCCCCCCCAGACCACAATCCAGATCCAGGCAGTTTAAAGCAAAAGCGATTAACCCCCAGACTGATTGCTGGATCTTCCTACAGTTCGCAGACCAGGAGCTAGAGCCACTGGTGATGCTGCAAAATGGCTTCTGTCTAGTAGTTTTTCAGCAGCTTTTTGCCCCCAGGGGAGGAAGCCACGTGTTCCCCAAATACTGCTCCCAAATTCCATAGGGCACTAACCTCTCACTTTGTCCTAGGCATATCTGTGCTGATAATTATGGAATCGCCACAATTGCTGGTATTCTGGGGTTCCACCAGCCGGCTGAAAGCCTGGCCACCCTGGTGCTAAAACCGCGGACCTGGGCTTGGCTTTGCGGACTGCGCTGTCGGTTCCTAGCGCGCTGGGCTGCCTGCTCTCAGAGTGCTGTGCTGGCTGCTCCCTGCAGGGCTGCTGGGCTGTCCTCAGCAGGAGGTTAGCTTCTCTGTGCCGTTCTCTGGGTGCTATGGCTCCAGAAGTTGTTAGGAGCTCCCTTTCACATTGTTTGAAATTTGTGTGGGGCAGAGTACATTGGAAATGCTGTTTCTACTCCGCCATCTTGGCTCCTCCCCCCACTCTCCGACTTTCAAGCATTCTTGATGAAAAAACCAGAGTTGAATAAAAAAAAAATTGACATTCAGATACAAGAAGCAAGAGATGCTTGAGAAGTTAAACAGGGAAAAAATTATAATGATCTTATCAAAGTTGAACTATATACAGTCCTACATGGAAAAAACAATAACTATAACTGATTAAACTTTTCTCAGTGTGAAAATAGTTGAAGATGGATATATGAGCATATGAGTACATAAGTGAATGTGTGTATATATGTTTACAAGTATACATAGATTGAGGACACATGTCAAATTTAATAGAAAGGGAAGATTCTTAAAAGGTGAAATTAAGAGGTGAGAGAGGAATTTGATGAAAGGAGATGGGGGAGACTGAATGGGGAAAACTCTCTCATAGAGATGAGGCAAGGGAAAATGGTTACAAGGGAGGGGAAGAACAGGAAGGCAAAAAGGCAAAACCTTATTCTCATTGAATTTGGATCAGGGAAAGAATGATATATATACCAAATAAGACGTCTCACCCTATAGGGGACTAAGGGGGAAGGGGATGAGAAGTGGGATGATTTAAGGCAAGGCAGAAAGGAAGGGTTGGAGGGAAGTTGTAATCATCCATTTGTGAAAAAGGACAGGGTCAAAGTAGGGAATAGACCAAGTGGGAGGTTGGATAGGAGGGAGGGAAATATATTCAGTCTTTTCCAATATATGTACTATGGTAATGTTTTGCATAGCCACTCATGCACTACATATACTTAATTCCTTAGCTTCCCAGTAATGGTGGGTGACAAGGGAGAAAGGGATTGAATCTGGAATTGAAAGTTTTAAAATCAAATGTGTAAAAATGTATAAATACTATTATTAATACTATTTTGCAAATAATTGGGAAATAAGATGTACAGGCTTCGGGGCACAGAGATTCACTTTGCCCTACTGGGAGGGTCGAGTCTGGTATGGGAGGATATATGGGAGAGAGCAGATTTGATGAGGGGATATCCTGTGGGACTGCTATTCTGGGGTGGGGGGTAAGTTAAAATAGGGGAAAAAGTTGTAAATCAAAACCTGGCAGAAATGAATGATGTAAATGACAATTTAATAAAGCATTTGGGGAAAAAATAAAATCCATGATCAAAATAAGAACATGAACAGTATTTTTAATGCAATCATCAAGGAAAATTTTAATGAGGTCCAAGAACCAGAGGGTAATATAGTCATAGGAACAATTCACCAATAACCTATGAGATCCAAAAATTAAAATGCCAAGGAATATTGTAGCCAAATTCTGTAATTATCTGGTTAAGGAGAAAATACTGAAAGAAGCCAGCAAGAAACAATTTAAGTACCATGTAATGGCAGTCAGGATTACATAGGACCTAGTAATTTATGCATTAAAGGATCAGAGGGCTTGGAATATGATATTACAGAGGTCAAAGGAACTTGGATTACAACCAAGTATCAACTACCCAGCAAAATTATGCATGATCATTCAGGGGAGAGATTGCTATTCAAAAAAATAGGGGATTTCCAAACCTTTTTCATGAAAAGATTAGAACTCAACAGAAAATTTGATCTACAAATTCAAGACTCAAGAGAAGAATAAAAAGGTAAATAGGAAGGGAAAAATGTTATTCAATAAGGGAAAACTATTTACTTCCCTACATGGGAAGTTGATACCTGCAACTCTTGAAAACTGTGTTTTTTTTACAAAATTTAGAAGGGCAGATATAGTAATGGCAATAAGTTTACTGTGATGCTATAATAAAAAATATAATTAAGGGGTAAGAAAAGGCTTGTACTGTGAGAAAAGGAAAGAAACTGACAGAAAAAAGTAAGTTACATCACTTGAAGAGGTTTAAAGACCTATTATCGTAGAGGAAAAGAAGGGAGGGAGGTGAGCATTGTTTGAATTACTCACATTATATTGGGCTCAAAGTAGGAATAACATACATTCTTACTTGGATATAGAAAGCTATCTTATGCTATAAGAAGTAGGAGCAAAAAGGGGAAAGAAGACAGAAGGATGGGTAGAGGGAAGGGAAGAAGGGAGGGAAGAAGTAGCAAAGTTAAAGGAAAAGGAAAGGGAGGGAGGCTATTAGAAGGGAGTGCAGAATGAGGGAGGTAGTGGTCAGAAATAAGATTCTTGTGAGACGGGAAAGGAAAAAAGGAAAGAGAAAACCATAAATAGTTGGAGGACAGGATGGAGAGAAAGACATATGGTAATCACAAATGTGAATGTAAATGTGATGAACTCTCCCATAAAACATAAGTGGATAGCAGAATGGATTAAAAATCATAATCCTACACTCTTTACAAGAAACACATTTGAAGCATAGAGATACACACAGAGTAAAAGGCTCAAGCAAAATATATTATGCTTCAACTGAAGTAAAAATAGGGGGGGAGGGTGTAGAAGTCCAGATATTAGACAAAGCAAAAGTAAAAATTAATGTAATTAAAAGAAATGAGGAAGGAAACTACATCTTGCTAAAAGGTACCATAGAATAGATAACAAAATAATATCAATGCTACACAAATATACACCAAGTGGTATAGCAGCTATAATTTTAGAGGAGAATTTAAAGAACTTATAGGAAGAAGCAGACAGCAAAGCTATATACTAGTGTTACACCTTAATATACCCCACTCAGAAATAGATAACTCCAACCACAAAATAAACAAGAAAGAAGTCAAGCATGTGAATGGAGTTTTAGAAAAGTTAGATTTGGTAGAACTCTGGAGAGAATTTAAAGGGAATAGAAAAAAAAATACCATGTTTTCAGCAGTATATATAACCTACACAAAAGATTATGAAGGCATAAAAACCTCACAATCCAATACTGAAAGACAAAAATATTAAATGCATCAATATCAGGCCAAAATAAAAAAAAAATTACAAGGGGGCATAGTCAAGATGGTCAAGTAGAAAGAGTACTTCTGCATGGCTCCCACTCCCACATCCTCCAATTCCTATTAAAATGACTCCAAAACTTTGGAGTTTTAGAACCCACAAGTTGAAACAGACAAGCTAACCACCCATGGAAGACAGTCTGGTAAGGTGGCAGAAAGGGGCCAGCACTGCACTCTAGCCAGAACAGCACAAAGGGCTGAGCCCAGCCCTGACAAGCCCTAGGATTTAGCCTCAGGGTGGCCACAAAAAGGCACCAGTTTGAGGTTCTTCAAATCACCAGCAACTGTAGGGGTTTCCAGAATTATCAACCCATAGATGCTAAGGACAAAGTGAGTTCAGTGTGGACTTTGGGACATAGGAGTTCCAGAGAGTGGTTGGGGCTTTGCTCCCTCAGCCAGAAGAGGCTGAGTCATGGTCGCTGTTCAGCCACTGCGATGTGTCTGCTTCAGAGCTCCTGGCCAACAAATTGTAGGGGGACCAAGTGTCTAGTCTGAGGGGTAATCACTCTTGCTATAACCTGTTTGGACCTGGATAACTGTATGGTTTGAAGGGTGCATGACCAGTGTGCCAGACAACTTGGAGGCTTCATAGAGGGCAGCCAACTAATAGCTCCAGCAGTTAAGAAAAGCACAGCCATTGGGACAAAGCTCCCCTCTCAGTTAGCAGAGTTCTGCTGTGTCAAAAAGCTCAAAAGTCAAGTAACTGAGATGCAAAATGACCAAAGGATGGAAGCAAGACAAGCACAGTGGTCCAACATTGGATTCCTTTTTCGGGGATGAAAAAGGATCAAAGCATGGAATAGGAGGAAGACAACAAAGTCAGAAATCTTGCATTAAAGCTTCCATCAGAAGAATAAGCTGCTTACAGACACAGAGGAACTTAAGAATGATTTTGAAACCCAAATAAGAGAATTGGCTGAAAAATTGGGAAGAGATATGAAAATGATGCAAGAAAATCATGAAAAACAAGCTAACAGCATGACTGAAGAAAATAATATATTGAAAAACAGAATAACTAAAATGGCAAAAGAGGCTCAAAAAGGCAATGAAGAGAAGAATGCCTTTTAAAAAGCCAAATTTACCAGATGGAAAAGGATCTCAAAACCTCACTGAAGAGAATCATTCTTTCAGAATTAGATAGGAGCAAATGGAACCTAGTGACTTTATGAGAAATCAAGACACTATTAAACAGATCCAAACAAATAAAAAATTAGAAGGAAATGTTAAATGTCTCATTGGAAAAACCAGTGACCTGGAAAATAGAGTCAGGAGAGATCATTTAAAAATTACTGGATTCTCTGAATGACAGGATCAAAAAAGGAAACTAGAAATCATCCTTCAAGAAATTCTCAAGGAAAATAGCGCTAATATTTTATAACCAGAGGGAAAAATAGAGGGTTAAAGAATCCACCAATCACCTTCTGAAAAAGATCCCAAAAAGAAAACTCCAAGGAATATTATAGCCAGGTTCCAGAGTTCCCACATCAAGGAGAAATTATAATAAGCAGCCAGGAAGAAACAATTTCTTTTGTTGTTGTTGTTGTTACTTTTTTTGGTCTTTATTAATGTGTTTTTTAATTTTAGTTTACAAGATTCAATTCCACAATTCACTGAGCTTCAAATTTTCTCTTTCTCCCTCTCCTCCCCTCCTCATGATGGCACACAATCAAATATAGGATCTGCATATACTTTAACATTAGACATTAAGTCAGGTTATAAAGACAGATTTTATCAGATGGAATAGGAAGAAACAATTTCAATGTTGTGGAAACACAGTCAAGATAACTTAGGATCTGGCAGCTTCCACACTGAGGGATCAAAGGGCTTGGAATATGATGTTCTAGAGATCAAAAGAGCTGGGACATTCAGACACAAGAAGCAAAAGATGCTTGAGAAGGTAATCAGGGAAAAGCAATCAAAAGGAACTTATCAAAGTTGAACTATTTACATGTCTACTTGGAAAAACAATAACTGTGACTGATGAAACCTTTGTCATTATGAAAATAATTGAAGAATTGTATATAGGCATATGAATACATATGTGAATGTGTGTATATTTGTTTACAGCTATACATGGATAGAGGGCACAGGTTGAATTTGGTGGGAAGGGAGGATACTTAAGGGGTGAAGTTAAGAACTGAGAGAGGAAAGTGGCAAGAGGAGATGGGGAGAGACAGGGTAGGGTAAACTACCTCATGTAGAAAAAGCAAGTTGAAGTCGAAGGGGGTATGGGAGAAGTTATGGGAGAGAGTAGATTGTATGAGGGGATGTCTTGTGCGACTGCTATTCTGGGGTGGTGGTTAGGGGGGGAAATGGGGGAAAGTTGTAATTCAAAATCTGGAGGAAATGAATGATGTAAATCAGAAGTTAATATAGTATTTGTTAAATAAAAAAATAAATAAACGGAAGGGTATATACCACTATATAACCTCAAAAAAAAAAAAAGAATCAATGAGTCAAATGAGAAATCACAGAAAAAATCATTACCTTCATCTGAAAGAAGAACATTACTGATACACATACCAAAACTTATGGGATACAACCAGAACAGGTTTTAGGAGAAATTTTATATCCCTAAATTCTTTCATGAATAAAAAGAGAAAGAAGAGACTAATGAATTGGGCATGCTGCTAAAAAAGCTTGAAAATGAACAGATTAGGGGTGGAGCCAAGATGGCGGAGTAGAAACAGCTCTTCCAAGCCTCTCTGCCCCCAGATTCCCCACAAACTATGTAAAAAAGGACTGTGAACAACCTCTGGAGCCCCAGCACCCACAGAACGACACAGAGAAGCTAACCTCCCGCTGAGGACAGCCCAGCACCCTGCAGGAAGGACCAGTGCAGCGGTCTGGGAGCCGGCAGCGCACAGAGCGCAGAGCGCAGGAGCCGAGCCGAGCCAAGCCCAGGTCCACGTGAGCCGAGGTTTTAGCTCCAGGGCGGCAGGGCCAGCAGCCGGCTGGAGGAACCCCAGAACACCAGGAGCTGTGGCGACGATTCCAGAATTATCAACATAGACATGCCTAGGACAAAGTAAGAGGTTAGTGTCCTATGGACTTTGGGACCTGTATTTGGGGAATGCGTCAGCTCCCTCCCCTGGGGGCTAGAAGCCACTGAGGAGACACGCCATTTTGTAGTTTTCAGAGGCATTTCCGGCTCCCAGCCTACAAATTGTGGGGAGATCCAGCGATCAGTCTTGGGGGGTAATCGCTCTTGCTTTAACCTCCCTGGATCTGGATTGTGATCTAGGGTGGAAGTTGTGGGTGGGTTTATAGCTTGCCAGAAACGGAAGTTGCCCCCCACACGTTCGGGACGAAAATTCCTCTATCTGGCCTTAAAGCCATAGTGTGGCAACAAGCCCAAAAGTCAAGCAATTAAGTGGCAACATGCCAAGGCAAAGGAAACAGAAAAATGCAACCCTAGACTCCTATTTTGGGGGCATAGAGCGGGAAAAGGACTGTGAGTTCAGAAGTCCTGCTCCAAAAGCCCCAGGGGAAAACATGAACGGGTTGCAGGCCATAGAGGACCTTAAGAAGGACTTTAAAAATCAAATAAGAGAAGTGGAGGAAAAATTGGAAAGAGAAATGAGAAGGATGCAGGAAAAGTATGAAATGAGGGTCAACAGCCTGACTGAGGAAAACAACACCTTAAAAAATAGACTAGCTCAAATGGCAAAGGAGGCCCAAAAGGGCACTGAGGAGAAGAATGCCTTAAAAAGTCGAATTTGCCAGATGGAAAAAGAATCTCAAAAGTTCACTGAGGAGATTCATTCCTTCAGAGTTAGACTGGAGCAAATGGAAGCTAGTGACTTTATGAGAAATCAAGATGCTGTTAAGCAGATCCAAACAAACGAAAGATTAGAAGGCAATGTGAAATATCTCATGGGAAAAACCACTGACCTGGAGAATAGATCCAGGAGAGACAATTTAAAAATTATTGGACTACCTGAAAGCCATGATCAAGGAAAGAACCTAGAAATCACCCTTCAAGAAATTCTCAAGGAAAACTGCCCTGATGTTTTAGATCCAGAGGGCAAAATAGAGGCTGAAAGAATCCACCAATCACCTCCTGAAAAAGATCCCAAAAAGAAACTCCCAGGAATATTATAGCCAGGTTCCAGAATCCCCAGATCAAGGAGAAAATACTCCAAGCAGCCAGGAAGAAACAATTTCAATATTGTGGAAACACAATCAGAATAGCCCAGGACCTGGCAGCTTCTACACTGAGGGATCGAAGGGCATGGAATATGATATTCCAGAGGGCAAAAGAACTGGGAATGAACCCAAGGGTCACCTACCCAGCAAAACTGAGTATTTTGTTTCAGGGGAAAATATGGTCATTCAGTGGAATAGAGGACTTTCAAGCATTCTTGAGGAAAAAACCAGAATTGAATAGAAAATTTGACATCCAGACACAAGAAGGAAGAGATGCCTGAGAAGGTAATCAGGGAAAAGAAATCAAAAGGAACTTATCAAAGTTGAACTATTTACATTCCTATATGGAAAAGCAATAACTGTGACTGATGATATCTTTCTCACTATGAAAATAATGGAAGAAGGGGGTGTGGTCATATGAATACATATGTGAATGTGTGTGTATATGGTTACAGTTATATATGGATAGAGGGCATAGGTTGAATTTGTTGGGAAGGGAGAATACTCAAGGGATGGAATTATGAGGTGAGAGAGGAAAGTGGCAAGAGGAGATGGGGAGAGACAGGGTAGGGTAAACTATCCCATGTAGAAGAAGCAAGGGGAAGTGGTTGCAAAGGAGGGGGAGAATAAGGAAGGCTAAAAAGACAAAACCACATTCCCATTGAATCTGGTTCAGGGAGAAAATGACATACATACTAAATGGGATATCTCAACCTGCAGCAGGATAGGGGGAAGGGGGATGAGAGGAGGCATGATGGATGGGAGGGCATCCTTGGGGTGAGGGGAGGTTGGAAGTACCCACTATAGAAGAGGGACAGGATTATGTAGGGAATGGACCAGGTGGGGGGTGGGATGAGTGGGAGGGAATTATAAGCAGCCTTGTACAATATATCTACTATGATAATGTTTTGCATAGCTAGACATGTACAACATATACTGAATTACTTATCTCCCAAGAAGGAATGGGTGACAAGGGAGGAAGGAAATGGATCTGAAATTCGAGGTCGTAACATTAAATGTTTCAAATATATATAAATACTATTAGTAATACTCTTTCGCTTGTAATAGGGAGATAAGATGTGCAGGCATTGGGACACAAAGATTCACCTTCCTCTAATGGAAAAGTCAATGGGGGTATGGGAGAAGGTATGGGAGAGAGCAGATTGGAGGAAGCGATATCTTGTGGGACTACTATTCTGGGAGGTTGGGTAGGGGAATAATGGGGGGAAAATGATTGTAACTCAAAATCTGGCGGAAATGAATGATGTAAAACAGAAGTTAATAAAGCATTTGTTTAAAAAAAAAATGAACAGATTAAAAATCCCCAATTAGCCCCCAAATTAGAAATTCTTAAAATAAAGGAATAAAGGAAATAAAGGAATGGTTAATAAAATTGAAATTAAGAAAACTATATAACTTTTTAATAAAACTAAGGGCTGGCTTTATATAAAATGAATAAAATAAATAAACCTTTGCTTAATTTTGTTTTTCCGAAAAAGAAAGATGAAAACCAAATTACCAGTATCACTCCTGAAAAAAGTGAATTCAACAATGAAGAGAAAAAGGACACAATATTTAGTGGCTATTTTGTGCAACTGTATAACAATAAATTTGACAAACTTAGTGAAACGGGTGAATACTTACAAAAATATCACTTAGTTTCACAATTTCTCCATATACCCTCCTTCATTATTCTCTTTCCCCTTCAGAAATAGGTCAACAGTGTCTAAACCCAAGTATAAACCTAAACACATTCTAACTACTATTCAATTCTAGTCTTAATTTATCATCTTTCTCTTCTGCTATATTTATCTATGCTTATATTCTCTCTCTCCCTCTCTCTCTCTCTCTCTCTCTCTCTCTCTCTCTCTCTCTCTCTCTCTCTGTGTCTCTCTCTCTGTGTCTCTCTCTCTCTCTGTCTCTCTCTCTGTCTCTCTCTCTGTCTCTCTCTCTGTCTCTCTCTCTGTCTCTCTCTGTCTCTCTCTCTCTCTCTCTCTCATATGTGTCCAAATACCCACACATGCATATCAAGAAAAATTCATAATACTTAGATGTGTATGTATGTATTATAAAAAGATGGTGAATGGATGAATGACTGGACTAACTCAGTTACCCATTTAACTGTTCACTGACTAACTGGAAATATCTCAATAGACATATTCATTGAATCATTGACTGTCTTTCATCTAACACCTATCATGACCTTAATATTCAACTTTGTGACAATTGCTGGAGTAGGTTTTATAAGACAGTAAAATAAACTAAATTTTTATACAAGATTTATTTGAGACCTAAGCCTTATTATCATTATGTGTTAACCAACTCAACTAATGAGCCACGTCTAAGATGTTTTCTAAATAGCATTACATATTGGTGACCATCACTCTCTCTTCATTTTCAGTTTCTGAATCTCACAGCTATGCACTGATAAGCATCAAATGAATCCATCAACAGAAATTTATTAAGTATTCTATGATAGGAAAAGTGCTAAATGCTTGAGATAAAAAAAATCAAAATAAAATAATTTCTACTTACAAGAGGCTTATGCATATTTGAGATGTACTTTTGGCATTCAAGTAAACTGGATTTCACCCATTAATATTTTATGAATTTTTCAACAAATAAAAACAAATTTCCCCAAATAGTACTCATTTTCTCATCCTTTTGCAATGGTGATGCCTTAATTTGCAACTAGATTTTTATTCTATAAGGGTATTAAAATTCTGCATTGCTTATTATTTTTACCAATTTGTCCCTCTGTTGGTCCTTCTATTTCTTCCCCTTAATCCTCTTTAGCTATAATATCCAGGTAGCAGGAATAAAAAGGTTATTCTTCTGTCTCTTTGAATTGCAAGTTATTTTCCTAGCAAGACTTAAATCGCTGCTCAAGAGTGTCTTAGAGTATAAAAGTCACTAGTTATACTTGGGTACATTCAAACTTTGAAAAGATACTATCACTGAGTAGCAGCAAGATGTATTCTCATATTCTAATAAGCCAAAAGCAGTGACAGGGAGTCTCCAAGACAGTTTGAATAAAAGGTAGATACATAAGAAAAAACCTGAGTGCTAAGTGGCATGTTTGGCTCCAAATTTTAAAAGAAAAGATGAGCTTATTTTTAAGGATTAGTCTCTTTGAGACTGCCTGCTTGTACTCCCTCCAGTGTACAGGAAGAATTGGAGGAGACTATCCAAAGGATTTATAGTTTTAGTTACATTTGTGTTTTTTTTTTAATATGGTACTATTCTGTCATATATTAGGATCAAAATAATCATGGATTTTACTGCTCCACAGCTAGCTCTCCTGCTTAGTTTTAAATTTAAAAGAATGAACAAATTTTTAACTACTAAATGGATCTTCATCCAATTGTAGAAGAAGCTGTTCTTTCCTACTGGGAGGTAATTCTGCCTTTTTTTCATATTGAAACTTTTTGGTCTTTATTGTGGGCTCTGATTCCACAATAATAAAGGCTTAAAACATCACTTTCTTAAGATTAACCTCTGTTACAACAAAACAAAACTAGCTCTGACATTAGGAAACTAATTATCTGCCTTTTTGTGTCCTTCCCAAACGTGGTTTGAGTTCCTCTCAGAAATATTAAGATATTTTTCAAAGGCAGAAAAATAACGGTGAAAGGAACATTAACACTGATAATGGCAAGATGATGCCTAAAGAGACAAGCCTAAACTAGGCAATTATATTATGGAAACAATTCACTGTTGTCATTTTTACTGTTGACTAAGATATTTGGAAATGTCTTGAAAATTAAGATTACTTAAAAAGAAGAAAAAATAAATCTTTTTTTTAGTATGTGTAATATGTATCATTAGTGAGATTATTATACTTCCTTAATAAAAAGAAGAAACATTTTTTTGGATGGTCAGGTGTTAGAATGAATGTATTGGAATAAGTCAAATTTGCTACTGACATTCTTTTTTTTTTTTGGAGGGCAATTGGGGTTAAGTAACTTGCCCAAGGTGACATGGCTACGTTTTTGTTTGTGTGTGTTAAGTGTCTGAGGCCGGATCTGAACTCAGGTCCTTCTGACTCTAGGGCCAGTGCTCTACTCACTGCGCCACCTAGCCGCCCCTGCTACTGACATTCTTAAGATAACATACAAGCTTCATAGATGATAATTAAATCATGACTGTTATAAAAATAAAAAGTATATTCATTTCTCATTACCTAAGGCTTAAGTATTAACTTTTTGTAGCAAAATAATACTTTTGTAGCAAAATAAAAAAAAAAAGACTAAGGGCAACCATATGTAGAAATGAGGGGAAAATAAATGTATGACCCTAAGCTACTTCATATGAGGTCTCTTTAACAAATTAAAGCTAATAATGTAGTTCCCCTCATTTGAAAATGCACATAAAACTTCACATATAGCCTCGACCTCTCCATTAAAAAAATGTATTTTTTTCTCCTTCCTATCCCAACCACAGTGAAAAAGGAAAACAAAACAAAACAAAACACATTTCTTGTTACAAATATTCATACTTAGCCAAAGGACTTATTTACACTAAATCCATTGCCTCTTTTTTTGTAGTTTTAAACTTTTTTTTTAATTTTTGGTCTTTAATAAATTCTTTGTTTACTTTTGGTTTACAGGATTCAATTCCATAATTCTATGAGTTTCTAATTTTCTCCCCCTCCGTCCTTCTCTTCCCCACCCCATGGCTGCATACAATAAAGTATAAGATCTGAAAATAGTGTCACATTGAACATTAATCAGGTTATAAAAAAGGACTGTATCAAATTGAATGAACAATGGGACAGAGGAAACAAAACCAAAGGAAAAAAAAAACGAGGGAGCGGGTAGTTTGCTTCTATCTGCTTCAAACTCTGTTCTTTCTAGTTCTTTCTCTAAATGTAGACATCTCTCTCCATCATGAGTCTTTTGGATTTGTCCTATAGCCATGCATTGCTGAGAAGAGTCCAGTCTATCAAAGTTGGTCATCACACATACATTATATCTGTAATTGTGTGCAAATTTCTCCTTGTTTTGCTCTTCTCACTGAGCATCAGTTTGCATAAGCCTCTCCAGGTAAATAAGAAATCAGTCTGCCCCTTGTTTCTTGTAAAACAATAGTATTCCATTACATTCATATACCATAATTGTTTAGCCGTTCCCCAATTGATGGCCATCGCCTTAATATCCAATTCTTTGCCTCCACAAAAAGAGCTGCTATGAATGTTATGTAATCAGTCTTCCTCCCACTTCTATGATCTCTTTGGCATACAACACTAGAAATGGTATTGCTGAATCAAAGGGTATGAAATTACTTATTACTTTGGTCATAGTTCTTCATTGCTCTCCAGAATGGTTGAACCAATTCACAACTCCACTGCATTAATGTTCTGATTTGTCTGCATCTTCTCCAGCATTCATCATTTCCCTGTTTTGTCATTTTAGCAAATCTGACCAGTGATATGTGGTACCTCAGAGTTGCTTTGATTTGCATTTCTCTAATCAATAGTCATTTAGAGCATTTTTCATGTTTACAAATATCTTTAATTTCTCCCTCTGAAAACTGCCTGTTCATATCCTTTGACCATTTATCAGTTGGACAATGACTTGTATGGTTATAGACTTGACTCATTTATCTGTATATTTTAGAAATGAGGACTTTATCAGAGACATTGGTTGCAAAAGTTCTTTCCCCATTTTCCACTTCCCCCTTAATCTTGGTTTCATTGGCTTTGTTTGTACAGATGCTTTTCAATGTCATGTAATCAAAATTATCCATTTTGCATTTCATAATGCTTTCCAATTCTTGTATGTTCATAAAGTCTTCCCCTCTCCACAAATCTGACAGGTAAACTATTCTTTGCTTTTCCAGATTGCTTACAGTATCGGCCTTTATACCTAGAACATGCATCCATTTAGACATGATTTTGGTATACATTGCTAGATAATGATCTCTACCCAGTTTCTGCTGTACTATATTCCAGTTTTCTGAGCAGTTTCTGTCAAATATATTTCTTATCCCAAAAACCGGGGTCTTTGGGTTTATCAAACAGTACATTACTATAATAATTGACTGCTGAGTCTAATGTTCCCAGTCTATTCCATTGATCCACTTCTCCATTCCTCAGCCAGTATCAAGTAGTTTTAATGACTGCTGCTTTCTAATACTGATTAAAATCTGGTATAGGAAGGCCCTCTCACCTAGCATTCTTTTCATTAAATCTCGTCATATTCTAGCTGGCATTATGTCGAATTCCATACACAATAGGTGTTACATAAATATTTGTTGAATTGAATTGAATTATTATGAATCAGGCAACTCAATGCTATATCAGATCTAACCTCCATGACCCAGGTATGCTGTCCTACTTGCTGTTACTCAAGACACCCGATTTTCACATTGAGTACCTTTGAACTACCTTACTCCTATTCCAGGAATGTTCTCTTACCACCTCTAATCATTTAGTTTCCTTGCTTTCCTTCAAAACTCAGTCCAAATTCTCCTTTTTTCAGGAGATCTTTCCCAGTACCTAGCCCCTGCCCCTATGAGATTGCTTTCTATTGACTCCTGTATGTTTGCACAGCATTTATTTATGTGAGTTTATTGAAGGCAGGTAATTATTTCCCTTTATACACTCATTGCTTAGTATAGTACCTGACTCAAAGTAACCAATTAATAAATACTTTCTGTATTGGATGAGGGGATATCCTGTGGGACTACTATTCTGGGTTGCTGGGTAGGGGAAAAATGGGGAAAAATTTGTAACTCAAAATCTGGAGGAAATGAATGATGTATTTTTATCTAGATTGGCATCATCCTTTTTCAGGGCAATATTTTTCACTTTCATGATTTCCCATGCCATAGGCACACTGCAAAATGTAGAGAAGAATTCTCCTTCTTTGGATTCCAAAAGATTCTTTAGAAGTTCAAATATGTGACTGAATAGTCTTTACATCCAATGAAAGATGTTTCTCATTTGTTCATACAAACATATATACATGCATACACACGTCTAACTCTATCTCTGTCTATTTGTCTGTCTGTCTGTCTGTCTGTCTCTCTCTCTCTCTGAGTCATTGCATGTGAGAATACAATCCCCTATTGAAACTGAGGTGGCTTCACTTTGGAAACCGTAATTAGTTCAAATTTAGATTTAGTTAGATTTAGCTGGAGAAACACAGACATGCAATTATTTGGGTTGCTGATTTCCTAAAATACCAAAAGAACTAGACTATCTAGTGCTATTTTAGACAGCTGTCTTTTCAACATCATGATTTTTTTCCCTTTCTGTGCAAAGAGATATATTTCATTTTTCTGAGAAGGCTAATTGTCTCATATCCATTCTAAAGAATACCACAACATGTTCTCCAGAGGCTCAACCCCAGTAAAATACAACTATCTTGCATAAACAGGCATTTCAACACCCTGGAAAAAAAAAAGGGAGAGTCAGGCATCCTGGATGCAAATACTACCACTCACTATCAGCACTAGCTTGTTGACTTTCAGCTCAGAGATGGTAAGGGGATCAGGCAAGGGGTAGAAAAGATATGGGACATTTTGCAGGCACTGAGTGCAAATGGCGGTTAGTCATTCTATTTCCATAAGCAATTCTACGTCCCATTTCTAGTGCTAAGCAGAGTGCTTATGGTCATGCACAAAGGAACAGATTCCTGGTCACAGTTCAAAGCATTGAGAAACATTAATACTTCTAGCTACAGGAAAAAAAGGGAACCTGATCACAGCTCCAGGGCCAAGAGGAGTGTTAATGCATGTGGCTACAGGGAAGCACAAACTTTCCTGGGCCAAGACCAGAGTATAGCTGAAGAAAGTAGTGACCATTTCTCTCTGAGGATCATTCCACCTTAGAAGCACCAAAAAATTTACAGACCCCCAGAACAAGTACTGAAAACATTAGTATGAAAAAGTCTAAAGCTTGGGACAGTGCCACCTTACCACAAGAAGAGAAAAGCCCAACTTTACTTTTTTTTTCCAATTTATTTATTTATTTTTAGTTTTCAACATCCATTTCAAACAAGATTCAGAGAAAAACTTTAAAATAGGATTCAAAGATTCGTTTGGAAAAAGGAGCAAACTAAAACAACAAAAAAAGGAACTTAACCATTAAAAAATGCTATTACAGTGGCAGGGAAGATGACAATAATACCAACAAAGCCTCAAAAAACAATGATAGATGAACCGAGGTCAACAAGTTAAACCGAGGTCAAAAAGTTAAAGAAAAAAGAGTGATACAAGAAAATTTGAGAAAAGAAATGATATGCAAGAAAATTGTGAAAAGATAATTAAGAATAGAAAAAAACGATACCTTTGCAGGGTCTTGATTGGGAAAAGGCCATAAAACAGAGCAAGAAATCAAAACTACATATGTAAAACTCTGTAAAAGATGAAAACGTGGACCTAGTGACCTGTTAAATATCACAATTTAGATAATAAATCAAAACTTAGATACTGTGACTGATGAATCACAGTGACATGTTTATGACCTTCACATGATCAATACACAAACTTGAGTTTGAGGATTTAACCCTTAACATTGACGTAATGCCCAAGCTTGGAAATGTGCTCATTACTAAGCAGAAATCCAAAATATCCACCAATCAGTAGTGATGTGCTTAATAGTTCCACCTCTCTTTGTTTGATTTCTATAATTACCACTTGACTTTCTTGGGGTATTATTAGGGTTCCAACTTTTACTCTGCCTCCTGCCCCAGACTGATGACCTCTCAAACTATTGACAAGGATCTATCATAATAACTCAGTGTAAGTACCCAATTGATTCAA
Source organism: Gymnobelideus leadbeateri (assembly GCA_011680675.1). Lineage (NCBI taxonomy): Eukaryota > Metazoa > Chordata > Mammalia > Diprotodontia > Petauridae > Gymnobelideus > Gymnobelideus leadbeateri. Next base: position 210,940 of record WOXC01006278.1, on the reverse strand, counting down.
ATACTACGTATAATCAATCTAGAGATCCCTGGCCTTTTCCTTTGGTATCAAACTTGCCCCACTATTTGGGAAGGAGGTACAGAGTTCCCTATGTTGGGGAATTCTGCATCTTACAATTGGCATGGTTGCAAGAATACCAAAGTAATGCCAACAAGGAATTGGGGCTGGGTAGTAAATGAACAAGATTTGTGGCTGATGTGGAGCAGTCTTTTCCCATGCCATTGAAGGAAACCACAGCAAGGAAGGGAAAAACACCCGACTGAAGGGAGTAAAGCATGTAAATAAGTTGACAAGGTGGGGGATCCCTGAGGAGACTGCAATACAGTGGGAGATTCAAAGGATAGTTTATAGAAAAGAGAGTTTCTTTAATTCCCTTTTCTTCTGCCTCCTTCCCTGATGGCCGCAGTCTCAGAGGAGCAAGTAGATGGGAGAGAGTGAAAGAAAATATTTGAGTGAAGTGAAGATTATTTGGGTTATTATTGGTAAAGACAAGTGAATAGTGGTGGGTAAGAGAAGTGTCATATCAGAAGAGGAAAGAAATAAGATATGTACAGTTTTAAAAGGGCTTTAATCAAAGTCCAGCAGAGTGATATATGTGTGTATGTGTATATATATATATATATATATATATACATATATATGTGTGTGTGTATGTGTGTTTATGTGTATATATATGTTTATGTGTATATATATGAGTGCATATATATGAGTGTATATATATGTGTGTGTATATATATGTGTGTGTGTGTGTGTGTGTGTGTGTGTGTGTGTGTGTGTTTGTGTGTGTTTGTGTGTATGAGAATGAATCCCTTCTTTGGCACCCCTGTCAATTTCCTTTATTTTGGAAACTTTCTAGGTTCCTGGAAACCATCTGTGTGGGAAAGGTCATCAGGAAAACTGTTTGTTTCGGTTATGGCGTTTATAAACAATGAATTTTGCTTGCTGAAGATTTGAAGCTAATTCATAATACAGAAAATAACTTTTAATGATTGGTCATTTCATCAGAACAAATTTAAACTTGAGAAGAAAAAAAAACTGATGGGAAATGCTAAGTTAGTATTAATGTTAAGTGAGTAATGTATTGTGAGTCCTGGCAAATTTTTATTGCTTATTACAACTCCACGAGAATAAAAATAACTGTGTCCATCCCTAAGCTATGATTAATTGAAACTGGCCATTAGAGGTAAAACTCTCAGAATTGTATCATTTTGAGCATTTGAATTCAAGTATAGGTGTCTGATGGATCATTAAATCACTAATGTATCATTTAAGAGAAATGCTACAAGCTATACAGAGGGAATGCGATCCTTAATTGTCATAGGTGGAGGTTTGCATCTGGAGAAAAGTCTAGAGTATAACCTTGGCATTAGCATAAGGTGGAAGTTCCCCCATTGTGTTCCACTAAACAGGAATGATTGTCACCTGACTATTGCTGAGCCTGCCTATGAGGTGGAATTACTACTGCATGGTTAGTTGTCAAATTGTGACTCTTATCTGAAATTAAACAGAGCTAAGACTTCTTTATCTTGCCATATGTGTTCTCTTAGGTTTAAGCCTGAAAAACCAGTTTGATCCTGGTATTATAAAATCCTTGCTTTTTTCCCTTTTACGAAAGGAAATTTCTATAATTAGAACAAGTGGTCACTAGAAGATGAACAATGCAAGTATGTGAGATATTGCCATTTTCGATCTGAATGTGTAGTAATTCCATATCCCAAAAAGACAGGTAAAATAACACTCAGGCTTTTCCTCTACCTACCTGCAAAGTCATTCACACTTTTAAATCCCTGAGATAGATCACCCTTTCAGAATAATATGGAAATAATTAGGCAAGGGCAAAAAGTTTGGGGAACAAATATGTAAACCTATTAATTGATGGCATTAAAGTCAGGAACCTCTTCTGTTTTAATGAGTAGAATTTTAGAGCCAACTTAGTGAAGAGAAAGGTTTGTCTAATATCTGTTCCATTTGAATATGGTTAACAACTGAACATATTGTACTCAGTTGATATGCAATGTTTTAGAAATAATTGCTTAAGTATCTTTCCAAGTCTTTTACAGTCCAACCTCAGTTTACACATAACCTGGTTTGCATATGTTTTGCTAGACAAGGAAAACATTTTCACAAAATTAATCTTGCAGAACGAACACAAATTCACAGTATGAGCAAAAATTCACATTACAAACATGCTCTTTGCACTTGAATGGTTAGCAAAAGGATGATGCTCAACTTGGCAATGTTTTTTTTTTTTTTTTCCGCTTCCATATGTCAAACAAAGCAACCTCAGGTTCGTATACCTCCAATTGATTTTATCCAGCTTTGACTCTTCATGAAGGCAGCATAATTCATGCTTAACAATACCATTACAAGTGTGTTCAAATGTGTTTGTGTACATATGGTAGTACTTTATGTAAAAGTGTACTGTAGTGAGTGATCTATAATAATATTTGTAACAATGGAGAAACATAACCAGGAGCTGAAGCTAGGTGAACTGATGGGTCTGTATGAAGAGGAACAGTGAGAGATTGAAGAGAATATCTCATTTGAGGAAGAGGTTCAACGATTGTAGGAATATCTCACATCAAGCAAGAATAAGGAGGCTTACCAGATGTGGAAAAAAGTGCAAATTTTGTTGAAGATCATTAACCAAGAAAAGGGAAAATCCAAGACAGTGGAATAACAACAGGATTTTGCTTCAGCTCCTGCTCTAACCACCTCCAATACTGCTAAAAAATTGACTCTAAACAAATTTTAAAGCTACAGGACCCACTAAATGACAGAGAGAAACAAATCTCTCACTGAAGGAAGCCTGGCAGGCCAATAGGAAGAGTCTATCACACCAGACTGGGAGCTGAGCACAGACCCACATGAGCTGAGTGGGCCCAGATCTGAGGTGGCAATGACCAGCAGCACAGAATGGTCAGAGCAGACTTCAGGAGAGTGAATCACCAGCAGATAAGGCAGTTTCCTGACTTTTCAACCCATAAACACCAAAGAGAAAGTAAAAGTTCCGTGGGAACCTCTGTTGGAACTGGATGGTGAAAGAGCATGGCCTTGCCCCCACCCCCAGGGTAAAAGGGAGCAGAGGCACAAAGGCTGCAGCTGCTGCCTCCTGGCTGCCTCCAGAGCTCCTGCTTGCAGATTGTAGGGGGAAAAAGTGACTATTCAGAGGGTAATCACTCAAGACATTTTCTAGATTTCCCCAAGAAAACAGGTATCCAGAGACCAGAAAACTTCACAGAATGTCTGAATTCCAAGATGAAATTTGCTAATTAAATGAACATTGAAGGTGTGTTGATGGTCACCATTGCACCAGTCACCCATTGACAAAAAAGAGGAAATTAATAAAACCAAATTGTTCTGATCTCTTTTTGTAACTGATTCTATTCTCTATCACCCCCAAATTGCCCAAGACATGTTAATTGTCACTAAACCCAGTTCAGCAATTCAGCTAGTCTGTACTGACTTAAGAAATTGAGCTCAACAAATGTCATTGATTTTTTGTTCATCTCCCCAGGTGTGGCAATTTTTGTATTGGTCATGTTATTTTCCTATTTGTGTTTTTATTCCTTTTGCAGTTTGTGCCTGTAAGTGGGGCCATCTTTCTGACTGTACCCCCAAAGTCCCTAAACACCCTAGTATAAAGTAGCCCCAGAGATATTTGGAAAGATGGAATGTGTGTCTTTCAGGGATAAATTTTGGGGTGCTGAATAGGAAAAGGTCATAAAACACAGTAAGGAGTTAAAGCTGTACCTTTAAAACTCTATGAAAGGTGGAAGCCAAGACTTAGTGATGTGTTAAAAATAATAATTTAGACAATGAGTAATAATTTAGATATTGTGACCAATAAATGTCATAATATGGACACAGTAACGTGCTTAGGATATGCATATGATAAATACACAAACTTCACTTTGATTTCTCTAATTACCACTAAGCTTTCCTGGGGGTATTTCTAAGGATCCAACCTGTAGTCTAGCCATTACTCCAGACTGATGATCTACCAAACTTTTAGCAAGGATCTATAATACTGTCCCAATGTAGATACCCAAGTGTTTAAATTTATATATATATATATATATATATATATAGATAGATAGATAGATAGATAGATAGATAGATAGATAGATAGATAGATCCTTGAACTCTTCCTTTAGTATCAACATTTTCCCACTCCTTGGGAGGAAGGTACAGAGTTCCCTAGGTTAGGAAATTCCAGACTTAGCAAAATTTTTTAAAAAAGGGTCTAATGTTAAAGAGGCACTAAAAGTCACTGAAGCAAAGAAATTTTTAAAAAGCAAAATTAGCCAATTGGAAAAGTAGGTACAAAAATTTATTATGGGGTGTATAGGTGGCACAGTTAATAGATCACTGGCCTTCGAGTTAGAAGTACCTGAGTTCAAATATGGCCTCAGATACTTAACACAAAACTATACATGTGACCTTGGACAAGTCATTTAACGCCAATTGCCCTCCAAAAAGCAAAAAAAAAAAAATAATTATTAACCTTGACTATGAATGTGATGAGTTCATCTATAAAATAGAAGTAGATAACAGAAAGGATTAGAAACCAGAATCTTACAACATTGTGTTTACAGGAGACACAGGAAAAAATTTTCAAAAAATAAATACTAAATTTGTTTTCTTTAAATAAATACTAAATTTGTTTTTTTTTAAAGAAAAAATAAAAAATAAATTTGTTGTCTCTTTTTCCCAATGTAGTATGAAATGTAAAATATTTTTTTTTAGATGAGAAGTGTTGTAGATGTGGAGTCTTCATGAACTTTCAAATGAGATTATTTAATTATTATATTTTATTGGCTGTTACTTTTTTCAAAAGAGATTTCTCATGAAGTCAATCAAATACTGAACAGTTATTAAGCAACCATTATCTTTGAGGCACCAGGCCAAGCACTTAAAAATAGGAGTAATTTGCAAATATATATATAATGTAAAAATAGAACTTAAGATATAGTGAGTAAAGGAACAAGAAGAAAGGGGTACAGAAAGAATGACATAGAAAAGGAAAGAGAAAGAACTAATAATCTATTTACTCTCGGCCTGGGTTCAAATGCATTACACTTCACATTCTAACACCTGGCATAGATCATAAATTTAGATTTCTAAGGGACTCTAGACTATCTTATTCTATACCATTATTTTATGGATTAGGAAACTATGGACCAGAAATCACAAGTGACTTATTTAAATCACCCTGAGAGTAATTAATAAATCTACTATCTAAATACAGGACTCTGTATAGAACATAATTGTAAAAAAGGGTCTATCTTCAGTTGTCCTGACCTATATTTTGCCACTGGACCCAGATGTCTCTGGAGGAGAAAGTGAGGCTGGTGACTTTGCACAGCCCTCTCTCACTTAATCCAATTCACCTTCAAATCATGATATCACCTCGCTGATGTCATGTCCTCTTCCAGGTTGTAAGACAGTTTCCTCAGGTGGCTGAGGAAAGTTTATGTTATTGATGACTTGTTTTGCTAGTTTAATTAAGGTGTAGCATATCATGTATAACTCCAAAACATATATTATTACTTGGGGATCATCTTTCAGTTTATATAAGTGATATTTTTGAGTATTCTTCTTGTTATTTTCTTAGTTAAAGCATTTGGCCACTTTTTCAAATGTTTATTTTACTGTTTTTATGGACTGCTTTGGTACTGACATTTCACATGGAGAGAGTATATTGAGAAATATACCATCAAAGTACATGGTTAAAAGAACTGCTACTACCACTTTAGGAAATTTTATTCTGAATTAAACTTATATCAATAAGATCACATATTCCTACTTCGAAGAAATATTTATGCATTTTAAATATTTTTCTCCATCGAAGGAAGGTGTTGCTAGTTCACCATTTGCTCTTTGATTTTTGCAGATTCTCAGCTCTAGGCTCTAAGTTTTATCATGGTGAAAAAATTCAGTTTATAATCACAAGAAAGTAGGATCATGGGAGTCAGAAGATTTTATCCTTTTTTCCATCTTTTTTTTTTTAGAATTTGGATTTTTTAAAAATCATCTCAGTATTATTCAGTTCAGTATCATCAACTAAATTGTGTACAGAACAAGAAGGGTTGGAAAGATGTTTTTTTTTTTTTTGTTTTGTTTTGTTTTGTTTTGCTTTTTGGAGGGCAATTGGGGTTAAGTAACTTGCCCAAGGTCACACAGCTAGGTTTTTTTGTATGTTTGTGTGTGCATTAAGTGTCTGAGGCCAGATCCAAACTCAGGTCCTTCTGACTCCAGGGCCTATGCTCTCCTCACTGTGCCACATAGCCACCCAAGGTGTTGCTTTTTTAATGGAATTTCTAGCATTTCAACAAAGAATAGTCCTTACTCATCCCTTCTGTGTCCTCAGTGCCTACACCAAAGGCAACTTTCAGTATAGTATGATTCATACACAATTTTTTTTTCCAGAGAGTTCCACAACAGAGAAGAAACAAACAAATAAATGAAAAAAAAAATATGAAGAAAAAAAAATATGAAGAAATAAGTGAATGGATGAACAAACATAGAGAAAGTCGTACAGTGAAGCAAAATTTCAGAGTTATATCCTACTGTGCCACAAAGAGGTTTCACCTTTACTATACTCAACTTCAAAAAGAAAAAGATAATTAAACTAACATAACAGATATCAACCTATACATCTTTTTTTCTCCTTTTAATCTGTAATTTTTAGATGCTTCAACCTGGAATGGACAACAGTGCAAGCTATATATTCAAACATGTAGCAATTTTGTAGTAATTTCTCAAAAGGTGAGTAGCATTATACTCTCTTTTCTTTCTAGTTTTGTTTGTTTTGTTTTGCTATGGGAAAAAAAGATACCGTTAATGGATATTTTTGTACATACAGATTTTTTTTTTCCCTCAACTTGATCTCTTTTTGTTACATGCCTAGTATTGGCATCTCTTGGTACCAAAAGCTATGAACAGTTTAGTGATTTTGGTGTAATAATTGCAAAATGTTTTTCTTTTCAGAATTGTTTGACTAATTCATAGTTCCACATACAGCATATTAATAAGCCTGATTCCCCATAACCATACAAATAGCTATTGTTTTTCTCCTTTGTTATGTTAACCAGTCTGATGTATACAAGATAGAATTTTAAATTTTCTTTATTTTACAGTTTTCATCATTTTATCTGGTTATTAATATCTTTTATTTCTTCCTTAGAAAATTGATTGTTCCTATCCTTTGGCCACTTACCTATTGGGGAATGACCTTTTTTTAATGTTTCCCAATAACAACTGTCTATGCTCTCTCTCTCTCTCTCTCTCTCTCTCTCTCTCTCTCTCTCTCTCTCTCTCTTTCTCTCTCTCTTTCTCTCTCTTCCTCTCATTTTCTCCCATCTACTCTTGGAAAAAAGAGAAAAAAAGAATCATACTTATAACAAGCATGCATAATCAAGAAAAAAATCATCATTAATCATGTCCAAAATAGTTTGTCTCAAATTTTTCCTTAAATCCATTTCTCCTCTATTTTGAGGTGGAAGATATATTTCATTATCAATTATCTGAATTCCTGATAATTGTATTGATAAGTGTTCTTATTTTGTTGATAAGTCTTTCAAAGTTGCCTGTCTTTACAGTATGGTGGTGGTTATATTCATTGTTCCCTTGATTATACTAATCTCATTCTCCACTAGTTCATATGACTTCTGAAATCCTCTGAAGCCTTCCTTTTGATCATTTTTTATAACAAAATAGTATCCCATGTCATGCATCAACCATTCTCTAATTTATTTGTACCTCCTTAGGTTATATTTCTTTTCCACTGTAAGATAATTTGTCAGTCTATACCTTATTCTTGTGAATGTCATATTAAGTCTTTATTTTCTTTAAATAAGATAATAGTATACATGGCTTGCTTTAAATCAGAGAAAATGTTCCTATCCATTTAATTTGCATCTGGGTTACATGAATTTGTTTTTGTTATCCACTTGTTGAAAATAGCACAAAGGAAATCTGCAAAGAGAGAAGAACTGAATGATTTCATATTTATGATTATTCATATTATGTCATACTAATTTCATATTATGAAATATGATTAGACATATTTCAGGATGGGAGGGGATATGACAAAACTATAGGATAATTTTCTTTTAGATATTTTGAAAAAACTCTATTATATAAAAAATCCTTATAAAACTATTTGAAGAAAGTATGAGCTTGGGAAGTGACACTGTTAATCATCTTCCCTTCTTTGATTTATGTATACAAATAAAAATATACTTATGCATGTGATAAACTGGCAATCACATCCTTTGTGTAGAAAAAGAGATGGCAAATAAGTACACTGGTAGTCCATAAAATTCTGTCCTTTCTGTTTTCCCCAGAAATGTGGTGGCTTCTTTGGAAATCAGCATATAATTGTTGAAAATGGATGTGAATACAATGCTGATTTTTTTCCCCTTACATTAGGATAAATAATAAATTGATGTGTACATATGTGCTTCTAGATTTAAATGTAGATAGTATTTAATTAAGGTAAAATATAAACCCTTTGAGGGTAGGAACTGTTCCATTTTTAGTTTCATATTCTCAGCATGTAGCACAGTACCTTATCTATAGCAGGTTTAAATAAAAGTTTGTTGAATTGGATAGAATCAGCAAGTGCTTTACTCATATCAACATTTTAGTGCAGAAAAAAAATATATTATTATCCCCAGTGTCACCAAATAAGGAAACCAAGGCTCTGAAACACTAAAACTCATTGCTATGTAGTTAATAAGTTTTAGAATCAGTATTTAAAGCCTGGTTTTATGACTCAAAGTCCAGTGTTCTTTTCTTTATAATATGTATTGGTTTATATTGGGGATAATTTTGCAATTTGTAGATATCACCTAGATATCTTTTAAATATTCAATTTGATTTTATTTTCAGATCCATATTCTTTCCCTGCCATATCCTCCATCTTGTCTTGAGGAAGAAAGAAAAAGAAAACCCTTTATGAACATATATTTAAGCACAGCAAATGTGCACATTGGCTTTCCATAATAATGATGTGTTAATCTATCCTCTGAGTCCTTAGTCTCTCTCTCACCAGGAGTTTAACATGTTTTATCATTAGTTTTCTGGAACCATGATTGGTCTATCTGTTGTGTACTTTGTGTATATTATGTTCCACTGAACAACTTCTCTTGTTTTGATGACTTCAAACTCTTAGCACAATGCCTGGCAAATAACAGCTGCTTAATTAATGCTTGTCCTTTTTTTCTTTCCTTCCTGGTAGTACAGTGGGAGACCTGGCATTTTAGATCCCCTTTCATTGCACAATTTTATTTGTTATCTTGAGGTTATCTTTAAGAATTATACTTTTAAAGTACCATGATCAGCTTTATGTGTTCTAGCTAATTTTGAGACAACAGTGATAAAGTGTTAGTAGATAATATTTGTAAAGGAAATTTTAAAAATAAGCACCTAATTTGTGTACCATGCTATGTACTGGGGATGCAGATACAAAATCTAGGCAATATTTGTCCTCAAAGAAGAGCAAATAATATAATAATTTCACTGAAACTTTACTTAAATTTGGAATAATTTCCCAAATTGTAAAGACAACCTGTAAAAGTTCAACAAGTAAGCAGTAGAATATAAACTGATTGAAGGCAGACATTTGTTTTTTTTATTATATCTATCCCAGGGACAAGGATAATATATTGTAGAGTTGTAATTAATAAGTTATCATTGTTGTATTACATTCAATTACACTGGATTTGGCAAAAAAATTAGCATTTCTCTTCTTTCTCTATGAATTTTTAGATATTTTTCATAATTAAAGCTACACATTTTCTGATATTTTCAGTTCCATTAATAAAAACTATAGACTAGATAAGTGAAGTGATAATCACCATTAATTTATTGGTATGAAAAATACATAGAGAATTTTATGATAAGAAATGAAACATATGCTCTTCATCACTATCTTTGATTAATATAAGAAATTTTCAAGAACTATTCTCCTGATTGTTCAATGTCACCCAATGTCTTGATTCAGACGTAAGCTGAAAAAAAAGAGTAAAATTGAAGGGAGGGAAGCAAACTACTGTCAGTCATGGTGACCTGGGTAATTCATTTAACCCATTAGTATTCTCTAGACCATTCTTTAAAACTTTAAATTGTGAATAGTTGGGGGGTGGAGCCAAGATGGAGGAGTAGAAACATCATTTTCTCTTTTTTTCTTTTTCTTTTTTTTTTTTTTAAGCAATTGGGGTTAAGTAACTTGCTCAAGGTTACATGGCTAGTCATTATTTGTGTGTGGGTGCTCATTTTCTGAGGCCGGATTCGATCTTGGGTCATCCCAACTCCGAGGCCGGTGCTCTTACTGCGCCACCTAGCCGCCCCTTTTTAGGGCAATTGGGGTTAAGTAACTTGCCCAAGGTCACACAGCTAGGTTTTTGTTTTTTGTGGGTTGTCTGAGGTCGGATCCGAACTCAGGTCCTTCTGACTCCAGGGCCGGCGCTCTACTCACTGTGCCACCCAGCCGCCCCCAGATACATCATTTTCAAGGCACTCCAGCCCACACCACTTCCAAACCATGTAAAAGGTAGACTCTGAACAACTTCTGGAGCCCCAGCACCCACAGAATGACACAGAGAAGCTAATCTCACTCTGAGAACAGCCCGGAAGCCCAGCAGGGAACAGCCAGTGCAGCTTGCTGGGAAACAACAGCACAGCACTCTGGGAGCTCAGCCCAGGCCTGCTTGAGTCGCAGTTTTAGCCCCAAGGTGGCTGGGTCAGCAGCAGGCTGGAGGGACCCCAGAACATCAACAGCTATGGCAATTCCAGAATTATCAACACAGATATCTCTAGGACAAAGTGAGATGTTAGTGCCCTTTGGACTTTGGGACCAGTATTTGGGAATGTGTTGGCTTCTTCCCCTGGGGCCGCGAAGTGGCTGAGGAGATGTGGCACAGATGCCATTTTGTAGCTTCAGTTGCAGCTTCAGATCCTTGCCTGCAAACTGAAGGGGGATCTAGCAATCAGTCTTGGGGGATAATCGCTCTTGTTTAACCTCCCTGTATCTGGATTGCAGTCTGGGGTGGAGGTCTTGGGGTGGGTATCCAGCTTGCCAGAGTGTGTGGAGGCTTTACAGAGGCCACGGAACTAAAACCTCAAGAAGTTGTGAAGAGAACAACTTTGGGATGGAAGCTCCCTTCTGGTGGCAGAGTTCTGCTGTGGCAACAAGCCCAAAAGTCAAGTAAATAAATGGCAATATGCCTAGGCAAAGGAAACAAAATAAACAGAAAAAAATCAACATTAGACTCCTATTTTGGGGGCAAAGAGTATCGATGCATGGAAAAGGAAGAGGACTGTTATGTCAGAAATCCTGCAACAAAAGCCACAAATGAAAATATGAGTGGATTACAGGCCATAGAGGACCTTAAGAAGGATTTTAAAAACCAAATAAGAGGAGTGGAGGAAAAATTGTGGAGAGAAATGAGGATGCAAGAAAAGTATGAAATGAGAGTCAACAGCATGAATGAGGAAAATAACACCTTAAAATACACTAACTCAAATGGCAAAGGATATATATATATATATATATATATATATATATATATATATATATATAGATAGATAGATAGATAGATAGATATATAGATATAGATATATAGATTGTGAGTATGTAGCTATGCAACACATTTCCATAGTGGATTATTGACTTACTTTATTTCCCTCCATCCTATCCCACCTCCCACTTGTACGATTCTCTATTTTGATGCTGTTCCTTTCCATCATACCCACTTTCATTCCCTTCCCCCCACTCTCCTGTAAGGTAACTATCCTATATATTGTACATATAATTCCCTCCCTAAGCTAAATTCAATGAGAATAAGGCTGGCCTGTTCACTTTTGTTAGTAAGGGTGGGTGACAAGGGAAGAAAGGAATGAATCTGGAATTCAAATTTTACAATCAAATGTTTAAAAAACACACACACACACTCATACACACACACATACACACACACACACATACATATATTTTGCCCTCTGGTTCTACACACATCAGGGCAATTTTCCTTAAGAATTTCTTAAAAGATGATTTCTAGGTTCTTTTTTTGATCATGGCTTTCAGGTAGTCCAATAATTTTTAATGTATCTCTCCTTCATCTATTTTCCAGGTCAGTGGTTTGTTTTTTTTTTTTTTTCCAGTGAGCTATTTCACATTACCTTCTATATATTTTCATTTGTTTCTATCTGTTTTATAGAATCTTGATTTCTCATAGTCACTAGATTCCTTTTGCTCCAATTTAATTAAGAAGAAATTATGCTTTTAAGTGAGTTTTTTATATTCTTTTTCCATCTGGCAAATTCGACTTTTTAAGGCATTCTTCTTCTCATTGGCTTTTTGAGCCCCTTTTGCCATTTGAGTTAGTCCAGTTTTTAAGGCGTTATTTTCTTCAGTCAGGTTGTTGCCTTGCTTTACATGATTTTCTTGCATCATTGTCATATATCTTCCCAATTTTTCCTACACTTCTCTTATTTGGTTTTCAAAATCATTTCTAAGCTCTTCTATGGCCTGTAACCAGTTTATATTCTTCTTGCAAGCTTTTGGTGTAGGGGTTCAGACTTCATTGTCTTACTGTTGTTCCATGCTTTGATACTTTTTGTCCCAAAAAAGGAAAGCAAAGTTGTATTTCTGTGGTTTATTTGCTTCCTTTGCTTGCTCATGTTGCCACTCACTTATTTGACTTTTGAGCTTTTTGTCACAGTAGAACCCTGCTTTCAGAGAGTAGAGCTCTGTCCTAAATCACTGGGGTTTTCACAGCTGCTGGAGCAATTAGTTTACTGTCCTCTCTGAAGCCTCCACATGCTCCAGCTTACTGGTCACCCACCCCAGGACCTCCACCCTAGACAGCAATTCAGATCCAACCAGGTTAAAGTAAGAGTGATTACCCTCCAGAATGGTTGCTTGCTCCCGCTGCAATCTGCTGGGCAGGAGCTCTGAAGCAGGACAGACTTCACCACTGCACTCCCTGTTTGCAAAGTCTACACTGACCTCTCACTTTGTCTTTGGCATTTATGTGTTGATAATTCTGGAAACCACCACAGCTGCTGGTGATCTACTCTCCAGACATCCCTCTAGCCACCCAGTCAATTCTTTAGGAAAAATACAATGAGATCTTCAGTGAATTCACATCACAACTCTACTCTTCCTCTCCCCCAAATATTTAGGCAAATGATTAAGAATGAGGCAAAAATAGAATTTGAATCAAAGTATTTTTTTTTCTTTAAGGAAGGCCAGATAACAGCCTGAGATTCCTAATATTCTTTCATCATTCTTTCTTTCTGATCAACTATCCAACCAATATTTATTGCTTTGTATATATTTAGGTACCTCCTAGGTACTATGGAAAATGAAACTAAAATTATGGTACAATAACTACCCACAAGGACATTTTCTTGATTGCAGCACCTATAACCAATGATCAGTTGATGGATCTCTAATAACTTCTCACTGTCTAAAATAATTCAGTTAGCACAGATATTTCAATCTTTATAGTCATCCATTTCATTTACTTTTGCTGGATAATCTCCCATGTCCCATCTTCTCTTTCTAGGTGATTCTCAATGCTCCACCCGAGATTCTCTCTTTTTCTCTGTCATACTCATCTATTTCTACAAGTTCAAATAACCACTTTATGATAATTACCCTCATATCTATATGCCAAGCCCTGGTCTTTTTCCTTAATTCATGTTAGAATCACTGACTAACTCTTTTATATTTCCAACTGAATGTCCCATAGTTACTTAAACTCAAAGTATCCAAATTAGAATTCATTAAATCTCTCCCTAATCCTCATCACTTCCCTTGTTCCCTCTTTCTGTCAAAAAGTACATCCATCCTTTCAGTGTCACAGGTCCTTAACTTTATAGTCTCCATTGACCCTTTATTTGTTCTCAGCTCATCTAGGTAACCAACTTTCATGTTTTATTTATTCTACCACTTTTGCATCTCTCATAACCATCCTCTTCTCTCCCTTCATTACCAATATCCTAATTCAAATCTTCTACTTCTCTCATTTACATTTTTGCAATAGTTTTTTCATTGGCCTTTCTCTTTCCAGTTTTTCCCCATTTTTTCAATTTCTCTTCCACATAGCTCACAAAGTTATATTATTTTAACGAAGTCTGAGCATGACATTTTTGCCAAAGTTGTGTGATGTCTATTGGCATTCTGTTATAAAGGTAGCTAGATTGTCTAGAGAATGTAGTCCTGCACCTGAAATTAGGGAGAGACATCTTCCTGAGTTAAAATCTGGCCTTACATATATTTATTATCTTTGTGGCTCTGGAGAAGTCACTTAACCTTGTTCACAATTTATGTTCTTTGGGAATGACCTTGGACACTAACAGGTTATGTGAGTTATCCAGGATCACCCTATCAGTCAAGCAGTAGTCATTTAATATTTTTTAAATTAGAAAATAAAAAAACTGTGAATATATTAGAAAAGGACATATAAAATTTAATAAATCAAGAAAACTATAAAAATTGGGAAAAATAGCTTTGCTTTGGAACATAAGCTATTATTATGACATTTCCATTGGTATCCTTGGATCTCATCTGAGGAGATCAGATTATGGAAAAATGTTATCACTGTAGTCTTCTGAATCTCTAGAGGGAAAAATTAGAGGTCATTTCACACTTACCTAAGGAGATTTTTATTGTATCCTATGCATCTCCTGATCTTTGGCTAACCCCCAAACATCAAGTCACACATAGATGCAGCAAAAAAAAAAACAAAAAAACATTCAGTCTACAAAATAATGATGAAATGCTACTTTACTTTGTCCTTCATAATAAAAACTTTGCAGTTGACTCAAGGCTAAATTAAAGACAAAAACTAAAATATAAAAAAGATAATCTTAATTCACTGGTGCTCTCTTACTCTGGATACCAAATAACATTAATTTTAGACTCCAGAGAATATAGTAAGTAATCAAGATATTAAATTTCATTTTAGTATTAAATTCATGGGGTAACTAGGTGGCACAATGGATAGAGTGCTGTACTTGGAATCAGCAAGTCCTTGGTTCATATTTGACCTCAGACACATATTAGCTGTATGACTCTAAGCAAATCATTTAACCCTATTTGCCTCATTTTCATTATCTATAGAATGCGCTGTTGAAGGAAGTGGCAAGCCACTTAAGTGTCTTTGCCAAGAAAATCCCAAATGGTGTCATGAAGAGTCAGACTAGAATGAAAATGAATGAATGAGGTAAACAGTGAACTAGTACTTAGCATTAATATTAAAATAGAACTATAACTCAAAGCAAGGCAATGATAGAATTTCAACAATATTAAGATTATTTCCCAAGTAAAGGGATTTATATTAAGATATATTTAAATTACAGACAAAATTCTACCTGATATTGGAAGACTGAAAATGGAAACAATAAACCAACTAAGGAAGGGGTGGATTTAAGTCTTAAACATTAAATCAGCTGCAGTGGGGTGCAATTTCTACCTTCTTGCTCATTGTGTGCAGGTGAACCTGGGCTATGCCAAGAAATGGGAGTGTTAAAAAGATGTAAAATTTTCAAATATGGACTCAGTAATAAATTTTGTGTCTGCAATGTGAAGTCCTCTTTAGCTAAGCACAAATGAACATGACAGAAAAAATATATATATGACCTAGTTATTACTTTTGATGTCAGTGACTCATCAAGATAATCTCCTAAGGTTTAGGAAAGTTATTATCTGGATCCGTGGATGTAATGTAATAGTACACCAGTATATTAATGTAATGATGTTGACAAGGTCATACATATGCATTTGAACTAATATTTAGGCAAACCCCTAGTAACTGATGTCAGAGCAACCCTTAATAGCAGCCAAGAGGTTCCATTTCTGGGAGCCAAGAGGGTAAAGTAAGCAGTAAATCACTGTCCCTCTCCCATTCTCATCCCCCCAAAAACATAAAGCAGCACCCCAGTCCAGATCCTGGAACAAAGGAGCCAATGGAAAGACAGGGTGGGGCAATGTTTTTATTCAGGAGATTTAGTTGATTGGCAAACAAAGTCTGTATCAGGAAAGGTCTGTACTTGGGGAAAAAAGGAAAAACAGTCAAGGACATAAAGTGGCCCTAGAAAGTTGGAGGCATCTCAACAAACCAGAAGGAGATTCTGAGCTCCAAAGCAGTAGAGCAGTAAACACCAACACCAGGACTTTCTCCCACCCATGCCCCAACATACATTAAGACAGTCAAAAGAATCAGTACATTCCAGCTCAGAGAATAACCACAAGTGCTGGTACATTTATAGGAAGATAAGTATTCTTTAGCAGTGGACCTGCCCATGCTTCAGCACAGCCCCACATGGGCAGATGTCGTCCAGCAATAGACCTTCACATGTTTCAGTGCAACCCAGGGCAGGCAGGCATCGTCTAGCAGCCAGAACTCTCTGTGCTTCAGTGCAGCCATGGGAAAATGAATAAACCCCCCACCGTGGCCTCAGCACATGCTAGTCACCATCACTAGGACCCCAGGTCAACAGCATGTAAACTGCCAGAAACCAACAGCCTCTAGTGGTTAGCACCTGAGGCCCACAGAACAAAGCTAGTGACAAGGGTCCTGAATCCCAGCAAAAGAAGTGAGGGATAGTGCCCGCTGTGCTCAGCAGGACACCTCAAATTCAAAAGTCATGACATAGGCACACAAAATGAGCAAAAAGCAAAAGAATATAGACTGTTTCCACAGGGATAGGCAAGACAAAAACACAAATGTAGAAAAGGACAACATTGTCATTATACCTACACCTGGAATTTTAAAGGCAAATATGAACTGGTCTCCAGCCCAAAAAGCTTTCTCGGCTAAAGAAAGATTTCAAAAGTCAAACAAAAGAGATAGAAGAAAAATTGGGTAAAAAAATGAGAGGTATGCAAGTGAGAGTCAGCACCTTGGAAAAGGAAGGACAAAAATTGAAAGTAGAAAAAATTCCATAAAAAATAAAAACAACTGGCTAAATAGGAAAAAAATATGCACTGAAGAAAGCAACTCTTTAAAAATATAATTGGATAAATGGAAAAAAGTTAAAATAATATTGAAAAGAAGAATTCCCTAAAAAGCAGATTTGCCTAAATGGAAAAGAAGGTACAAAAACTAACTAAAGAAAAAATTTGTTAAAATTAGAATTGGAAAAGTGGAAGCTAATTACCCTAATGATACATTAAGAATCAGTCAAAAGAATCAAAAGAATGAAAAAGTAGAAGAAAATGTAAACTATTTCATTGAAAAAAAAAACCAACTCACAAAGAAAATAGATATAAGGAAAATTTAAGAATTATTGGCCTACCTGACAGCCAAGAAAAAAAAAAAAAGACTGAACCGCATCTTTTAAGAAATTATCAAGGAAGGGAGGCTACGTGGTACAGTGAGTAGAGCGCCGGCCCTGAAGTCAGAAGGACTTGAGTTCGGATCCGGCCTCAGACACTTAACACACACAAACAAAAACAAAACCTAGCCATGTGACTTTGGGCAAATTACTTAACCCCAATTGCCCTCCAAAAAGCAAAAAAATTAAAAAAAATAAATTAAATTAAATTAAAAAAAAAAAGAAATTATCAAGGAAAGCTTCCCTGACATCCTAGAATCACAGTTTGAAATAAACATTGAAAAAATCCAGTGGTCACCTCCTGAAAGAGATTCGATACTGAAAACTCCAAAGAATATATTGTATCCAATTTCCAGAATTATTATGTCAAAGAGAAAATATTTGCAAAAGTCCTGAAGGAAACAATTTAAATATTGTGAAATCTCAGGCAAGATTACATAGAATTTAGTGGTTTCCATATTAAAGTACCTCATGACCTGGGATATGGTATTGTGGAAGGCAAAGGAGCTTGGATTACAAACAAGAATCAACTATCGAGCAAAAGTGAGTATAATCTTTAAGAGGAAATTATGGATATTCAATGATGTAGGAGACATTCAATCATTCCAGAAAAAAAAATAAACAGAAAATTTGATCTTCTAATACAAGAATAAGGAGGAACATAGAAAGGTAAAAAGGAAAGAAAAAAATTATATATCCTTACATGGGAAGATAATACTTGTAACTCTTGAGATCTGTATCTTTATGATGTTATTTAGAAGAGATTTACATAGAAGATGTGGGCCTAAGTTGAATTTGATGTGAATATAAAATTAATTAATTAATTTATTTATTAAGGGGTGAAAAAAGGATTGTACTGGGAGTAAAGGACAGGAGGAGGCAGAATAGGGTAAATTATATCACATGAAGAGCCACAGACTTATTACAATACAGGAAAAGAAGGGAGGGGAGCAAGCACTGCTTGAAACTTACTATCATTGAATTTGACTCAAAGAGGGATTAACATACACTTTCAGTTGGCTATAGAAACCTGTCACACTTTATAAAAAAGGAGGAGGGGGAAAAAAGGTGATAGAGAGGGTAGAAGGTAGGAATAACAGAGGGAAAAAAGGAGTAGGGCAAAGGGGAAAGAAAAGGGAGGGGGGCTGATAGAATAGAGAGCAGACTGAAGCAAGCAATGGTCAGAAGCAAAACACTGCTGAGGAAGGAAAGGGTAAACGGACAAAAAAAAGTATAAAATGGGGAAAAATAGGATGGAGGGAAAGACACAGACAGCAACCATAACTGTGAAGGTAAATGAGATGATCTCTTTCATAAAATGGAAGAAGAGAGCAGAATGGATTAAAAACCACAATCCTACATTAAGTTGGTTACAAGAATCATATGTGAAGCAGAGAGATAGACGTAGAATAAAATGAACAGATGGGAGCAGAATAAAACATGTACAAGCTGAAGAAAAAATATAAATAGGGGTCACAATCTCGATCACATGCAATATAAAGCAAAAAGAGCTCTAAGTAAAAGAAATAAAGAAGGAAACTACATCTTGCCAAACAGAACCACGGACAAGGAAGTAATAAACATGTATGCACTGATAAGTATAGCATCTAATTTTTTTTTAATTTTACTATGTTTTATTTAATTAATTTATTTTTAGTTTCCTACATTGATTTCCACAAGATTTTGAGGTACACTTTTTTCTCTCCATCTTTCCTTACTCCACCCCAAGATAGCAAGCCTACTGAATACCCCTTCCCCAATCTGTTCTCTCTTATATCCTCCCCCATAACCCACTGCCCTAACTTTCCAGGAGGGCAAGATGGATTTCTATACCCAAATGCCTGTATATCTTATTTCCCAGTTGCATGTAAAAAAACAATTTTTTAAATATTTGTTTTTAAAATTTGAGTTACAAATATTTTCCCTTCTTCCCTCTTCACCTGTTTCCACTGGGAAAATAAGCAATTTAATATAGGTTGTATGTATGTAGTTAACCAAATCATTTCCATAGTTGTTATATTGTGAAAGACTAACTATATTTCCCTCCATCCTATCCCAGCCCCCATTTATTCTATTTTCTCCTTTGACCCTATCAGTTTTTCAAAAAAAAAATTGCATCTAACTATACTCTTCCCAAATCTGCCCTCCCTTCTATCATCCCCACTCTTATACCCTATCCCTTATTTTCCTATATGGTAAGATAACCACCTGAGTGGGTATGTTATTCCCTCATTAAGTCAAACTCACGTTGTTCCACTCCTTTTCACCTTCCTGCTCTTCCCCTCCACTGTAACAGTTTTCTCTTGCCTCTTTCATATGAGAAAATTTACCATAATCTATCTCTCCCTTTCTCCTCCCAAAAAATTCCTCTCTCGCCTCTTAATTTTATTTTTTATATATCATCCCTTTATATTCAATTAATACTGTTCCCACTGCCTACATATACATGAACATATATAAACCAACATTTACATATATATTTATATACAAATACGCAATGCTATACATGCACAAACATATACATACATATGTACATGTACACATATACATATATGTGTATATATGCATATATACACATACACGTGTTATATATATATACATATGTATGTGTGTGTGTGTGTGTATATATATATATATATATATATATATATATATATATATATATATATATTCCCTTCACTCTCCTCATACTGAGAAAAGTTTTATGAGTTACAATTATCATTTTTCCATGTAGGAATGTAAATAGTTCAACTTTAATAAGTTCCTCATGATGTCTTTTTTCCTTTTCACCTGCTCATGCTTATCTTGCTTCTTGTATTTGAAAGTCAAATTTTCTGTTCAGCTCAAGTTTTTTCATCAAGAATGCTTGAAAACCCTCTATTTCATTGAATAACCATATATTTTCCCTGTAGCATTATATTCAGTTTTGCTGGTTGGGTGATTCTTGGGTTTAGTCCTAGCTCCTTTGACATCCAGAATATCATATTCTAAGCCCTTTGATCCCTTGATGTAGAAGCTGCTAGGTCTTGTGTTATTCTGCTTGCATTTCCACAATTCTCAAATTATTTCTTCCTGATTCCTTGCTATATTTTCTCCTTGACCTGGGAATTCTGGAATTTGACCATAATATTCCTAGGAGTTTTCTTTTTGGCATCTTTTTCAAGAGGTGATCAATGAATTCTTTCAATTTATATTTTGCCCTCTGGTTTTAGAATATTAAGGCAATTTTACTTGGTAATTTCTTGAAAGATGGTATCTAGGCTCTTTTTAAAATCATGGCTTTCAGGTAGTCCAATAAATTTTAAATTACCTCTCCTCTATCTATTTTCCAGGTCAATGGTATTTCCAATGAGATATTTCACATTGCTTTCTATGTTTTTTTTCATTTGTTTGGATCTGTCTTATAGTGTATTGATTTCTTTTAATGTCACTATCTTTCAATTGCTCCAATATAATTTTGAAGTAGTTATTCTCTTCAGCAAATTTTTGAAATTCCATTTCCATCTGGCAAATACAACTTCTTTAGGCATTCTTCTCTTTACTGGCTTTTTGGGCCTCTTTTGACATTTAAGTTAGTCTATATTTCAAAGTGTTATTTTCTTCAGTGTATGTTTGGGTCTCCTTTAGCAGGCTATTAACTCTCTTTTCATTATTTTCTTGGGAATTTTTCTCATATCTCTTCCCATTTTTTCTTCTACTTCTCTTCCTTGATTTTCAAAATTCTTCTTGAGCTCCTCCATGGCCTGTAACCAAGTCATATATTTTGCAGGCTCTAGATGCAGGAGTTCTGACTTCTCTGTATTCCTCTTGTTCCATGTCTTGATCCTTTCCCCCCCAAAAAAATTATTGTATGGTCTGTTTGTGCTTCCATTGCTTGCTCATATTGCCAGCCAATAGCTTCACTTTTGAGCTCTTTGCCACAGTAGAATGGAGAGAGGTTTATCCACAAAAAATAACTATATACTGCAGCATAGAAACCTCACAATCCAATGCAAAAAATATTAAATTCAACCTTTTGAGATGATGATGCAATAATATTACATGTAATAAGGGGTCATGGAAAGACAGACCAAAACTTAATTGGAAACTAAATAACCTAAACAATGAGTGGGTCAAACAACAAATCATATTAACAAGCAATACCTTCACCCAAGAGAAGGACAAAACTGAAACAAGATACCAAAACTTATGGGATGCAACAAAAGTGGATCTTAGGGAGAATTTTATATCTCTGAATGATTACATGAATAAAATAGAGAAAGAAGAGATTAATGAATTTGGCATGCAACTAAAACAAGCTAGAAGAAGAACAACTTAAATATACCTAATTAAATATCAAATTAGATATTATGAATATCAAAGGAGAGATTGAATAAAATTGAAATTAAGAAACCCAACAAACAAATGAATAAAACTAAGACTTGATTTTATGAAAGAACCAGTGAAATAGATAAACTTAGGCTAATTTGTCTAAAAATAAAGAAAAAAGAAAAACAAATTATCATCATCAAAAATGAAAATGGTGAATTTACTATTAATGAAGAGGAAACTAAAGTAATAATTAGGAAAATTGCCTAGATTATACAAAAGGAAATACAATTCTTAAATAATGCCATTTTAAAAAAATGAAGAAGCCATCAATAAATTCCTTAAGAAAAAATCTCCAGGCAGGGCCAGATGGATTTACAAGTGAATTCTACCAAGCAATTAAAGAAAAAAACTGCCAATTACTATGTAAACTATTTGGGAAAAATAGGTGAAGAAGGAGTTCTACCAAATTTGTTTTATGATACAGACATGGTGCTGATACCTAAACCAGGAAGATCCAAAACAAAGGAAGAAAATTATAGACCAATTTCCCTTATTAATATAGATGCAAAAATATTAAGCAAAATATTAGTCAAGAGATTAAAACAACTTTCTTGAAGATAATACAGTATAAACCACTGAGTGGTGAGATTTGTACCAGAAATGTAAATCTGGGTCAGTATTAGGAAAACTATTAGAATAACCAACCATATCAATAACACAATATAGAGAAATCAGATGATTATCTCAATAGATGCAGAAAAAGCTTTTGACAACATAGAATACCCATTCCTATTAAAAACACTGCAGAGCATAACAATCAATTGAATTTTCCTTAAAATAATAAATAGCATCTATCTAAAATAGACCTTCACAACTTGGCAGTAGTTAGGATCAAAATTAAAATAGGCTAAACTCCTTTGGGCTACCTATAAGTTTTTAGTGACTCACTTTCCAAGTAAAGGTATAATCAGTGATTAAACTATTTTGCAAATATACCATATTAAAAAGGGTGATTTCAATCAATATCAATTAATTACATTTATTACTTTAAATTTTTAATTATCATTAAATTGCATTAATATTTAAAAATTACTTTGCTAAGGGGTACACATTTTAATACATTTTTTTTTCAGATTTTCTTACTGTTTATATTTAGTATCAACCAAAAAAAAATATCAAAGAGATATGGCTCTTACAACTCTCAGCCTAGGGACAGATTGACAATGGTTGGTTGCCAAAGATCATGTAACAAAGTGTGGCAACCCACCAATTAAGACACATGATGGGCACAAGAGTGACTAGTGAAAGGTGAGTTAAACAGGGTATGAAAAAAAAAAAACCGCTTGTAATATCTTTTACAATTTTTGCATGCTGACCAAAATTCTTTGTCAGGGAACAATCAGCTTGCAGGCTATATGCTATGCAGGCATGATCTAAGACCATCAGCAAGCAGTATATGCAATCGGGATAAGCTAGAAAGATTTCCATTAGGATGGATGAAATACAAATGTCCGTTATTGCCAATTTTTTTTGTACAAGAAATGTTAGTTTTAACTATAAGAGAAAAAAAGTAGAAAGAATTAGAATGGTTAATGAGGAAACAAAATTATCAATCTGCAGACTATATGTTGATATACTTAGAGAATCAACTTAGAAACAACTTGAAATAATTAACAACCTGAGAAAAGTTTCAGGATATAAAACAAAACCAAATAAATCTTAAGTATGTCTATACATTCCTAACAAAACTCAATAGCAAGAGGTAGAAAGAGAAATTTCATTTAAAGTTGCTCTAGACAATATAAAATTTTGAGGAGTCTACCTCCCAAGATAAACCCAGGAACTATATGAACACAATTACAAATCAATTTCCACATGAATAAAATATGATTTAAATAATTGTAAATTAATTGGAAATCAGTTGCTCCTGGGTAGGCAGCACTAATATAATAAAAAATGACACTTCTACCTAAATTATTCTACTTTTTCAGTGCCATATCAACCAAACTACCAATTTTTTTTTTTTTTTGTAGAGCCAGAAAAACATCACAAAATTCTTTTGGAAGAGCAAAAGGTCAAGAATATCAAGGGAATTAATGAAAAGAAATGCAAGGGAAGGTGAACTATCCATACCAGATCAAAAACTGTATTATAAAGCAGCAATCATCAGAACTACTTGGTACTGATGAGGAAAAAGAGTGGTGGATCAGTGGAACAGGTTAGGTACAGAAGACACAGTAGTCAATGATTCTAGTAATCTGTTTGATAAACTGAAAGAATACAACTTCTGGGATAAGAACACACTATTTGACAAAAATGCTGGGAAACCTGGAAAACTGTTTGACAGAAACTAGACATTTTATATTATATACCAAGATTAAGTCAAAATGGGTGAATTATTAAATCATAAAGGGTTAAACTATAAGCGAATTTGTAGAGCAAGAAATACTTTACCTGTCAGATCTATGGAGAACGGAAGAAGGTACAATCAAACAAGAGATGGAGAACAATATGAGATGCAAAATGAAAAATTTTAGTTATATTAAATTTAAATGTTTTTGCAGAAAAAAGCCAGTGCCATGAAGTTTAAAGGGGAAGCAGAAAACTGGGAAATTGTATATATATATATATATAAATTATATATATATGTGTATGTATATATATACATACACACATATATAATATATGTATATATGTGTGTGTATGTACATATGTATATATATACATACATATATATATACATATATATGTATAAGCAGTGTCTCTGATAAAGGCCACATTTCTAAAATACATAGAGAATTGAGTCAAATCTATAAGAATACAAGTCAACCCTCAATTGATACATGGACAAAGGATATGAACAGGCAGGTTTCAGTTGAAGAAATTGAAGCTGTTTATAATCATAAACAGAAGTGCTCTAAAACACTATCGATTAGATAAATATAAATTAAAATCAACGACAAAGTACCATATCACACCTATCACATTGGCAAAACGGGAATATGACAAATGTAGGAAAAGATCCAGGAAAATTGGAAAACTAATGTATTGTTGCTGGAGTTGTGAACTTATCCAACCTTTCTGGAAAGCAATTTGGAACTATATATACACCCTCTGATCCAGTAATATCACTACTAGGTCTGTATCCCAAAGAGATTATAAAAAATGGAAAAGGAAGGACCCGCATATACACAAATATTCACAGCAACTATTTTTGTGGTGGTAAAGAATTAGAATTTGAGGGGCTGCCCATCAATTGGTGAATTACTGAACAAGTTGTGGTATATAAATGTAATGGGATACTATTATTCCATAAGAAGTGGTGGGTATGCAGATTTCAGAAAAACCTGGAAAGACTTACGTGAACTAATGCTTAGTGGAGTGAGCAGAAGTAGAACACTGTACACAGTAACAATAATATTGTGTGATGACTGACTTTGTTTGACTTAGCTTTTCTGAGGAATGCAATTATCTAAGAAAATTTCAAAAGACTTATCTTTGAAAATGCTATCCATATCCAGAGAAAGAACTATGGAGTCTGAATGCAGATTGAAATATGCTATTTTCTCATTCTTTTGTTGTTGTTGTTGTTTTTCTCATAGTTTTTCCCTTTTGTTCAATTCTTTCACAGCAAGAATAATGTGGCAATATATTCCATATGGAAAAAAAAAAAACAACCATAAGAGTTTCCTAAACTGCGGATCTGACTATCATTCCCTCACTCAACAATATCCAATGAATCCCTATTTTTTCAGGATATACTATAAATTCTTCTCTTTGGCATTGAAATATCTTCAAAAATGATATTAAAATCTCTTCATCGCTTTGCTTCATACATTTAGTGTATGAGTCAAACCAGCTTTTTTAATATTCCTCATACATGATACTCCATTGTGATGGGTTTGCACTGGTCATTCCTTTTTCTTGGAATGCATTCTCTTCTCTCCAAATCTCCTTTCTTTTCTGTCAGTGCTCAACTCCAATTATACCTTCAACAAGAACATTTTCCTAAGTCCTTCAAGTTTCTGGTTCCCCAACTCCTCAACTTTTATCTATTTTTATGTAACCATATATTTACACGAACTTATCTGATAAAATATAAACTTCTTTGGGGCAAAGAATGTTTGTTTTGTCTTTTTTTCCCCCAGTGCCTACCATGGTACTTGATATTTAACTGACGTTTAATAAATCTTTGTTAATTGATTTTTGATGTATTCTTTTTCCTCTATTTTTCTAAAATGAAGAGGGGTGCTTTAATAGAATTGAGGACTTAGTCTTTTATCTCTCCATATATTATATGTGTATATATGTGTGCTTATTTGTCATATATATCATACATATTTTCTACATTTATACTTTTTAAGTCACCAAAAATTAAGTAATTCAAGCCTAATGTTTCCAGAATCACAAACTATGTTAATAGGCTGTTCAAAGAAGTCATGAGAGAAAGGAGAATAGTCAGGTTATTCACTTTTTTAAGTTAGGGGTCCCTTTTCCCATTAAGTAACTTTTTCCCCCAAGAATATTTACCGTAATTGGTAATTATGAACTCTTCCCCTTTTGACTTTTATGAATTTTCTCTTAGTAATATTAATAGGAAGAATACTTCTGTTTTATTAATTGGAGGATATGTAATTTTTATCAACCAAGATTTAAAAATTTCTGATTTACCCTTTGAAAAAGGTCCTTCCTAATGAGTCCAAAGTCTACTATCAGTTAATATTTAATGAAGGCATTTTTACTCCAACATTGCTGTTAATTGAAACAAAATGATAAACTTCCACTTATTCTGATCCCAAACAGCCAAAAATCTTAAATAATCAGTGGTTTTTTTTTTGTCATATTTAACAATAACTTATGTTCCTGATAAGGTTAAATCATGTATCCTTCATACTCTGAGAAAGTTTTAATCTTGTTCTTTTTTGTTTAAAAAGCATTTTAGTCTAATTTTTGGAAAATTTGTAATCTAATAAGAGATATAATAATAACTCTCCATCACTTCATTACGAAGGTTCTATGGGTAAAGAATATTGCATATAATGTTGAATTTGATTGATGTTTTGGTTAATTGATTTTTTATTTTTGTCTTTTTTTTTATTCTTTGCTATAGAAGATGACCTGAGAGAGAGGAAAAGAATATATTTGGAAATGAAAGTGTTATAAAATCAAAATATATTCATAAATTTTAATTAAATAAAAACAACAAAAATGTTAGCATTGATATAGTAGCCTGTCTATTATGGTTGTTTGCTCAAGGCAAAAATTTATCTACTAGATTACTACAAGAGGGATATAATCTTTTCATTCTTTGCTCTGACTTTGAAACTTTCTCTAAAGGTATGGCCAATATTCTCTAGACACTTCCCACCTCATCTTTTCAAAAGTGACCAACTTTCATATCCCCACCTTTGAATCTTCCCCATATACAGCAGACTGACCGCCACCATATAGTTAGTGTCTATTTTTAGATCACATTTTGCTTAGTTTTGTAAATTATACTCTATAAAATATGAAACCAGTAAGATTCTTAGGAGCTCCCTAATAAGGATCCACTAAATATTTTAAAGTTAAAAAAAATTGAACTTTCTCATTGAAACATCTTCCCAGGTAGGAAAAAAAAAGCCAAAACTGTAAACCAGTTTACTTTTTCTGTAGTATTGCCTTAAAAGTGAATATTCACAATTACCCAGATGCTGAATTACTTGAAACTACATTTAGATGAGGAATATTTCCTTGTGAGAAATAAGAAGTTTGCTCTTATGTGTAGGCAGGATATGTAGCCATCTGTGTGGCTGTTGAGAAGAACACAAATAATATTCTCCCACACCAAATTACACCATTCAGAGCTTTATTTCTTTGCTAAAAAATGCACATTCTTCTTAACTAAAAGACAAACAGTTTTAGGAGGGGTCTCAGGTTAGAGTTTTCTCAATAGTTATTATTAGTGGCAGTAATTTACTAAACATATATTAGGCACCTTCTATGTGCCAGACAATGTGAAGAGTGAAGAGGATACAGAAAAGAAGAAATATATCACCTAAAATGTTGCTTACCGTCTTATAGGGAAAGACAGGAAACAAAATGAAAGTAGAAGGGGGAGGGGGGAAGAGCATCTTGTTCTGAGAAATTCAAAACCAAACAGAGCTAAAGATTGAATTCAGAGGGGGAGAATGAAAGTCCAAATTATGTACTTTATGAAGGCCTAAATTAATATAATAGTTTAAGGTTTAACTGCACTATTCTCATGACAATCATATTTTATCAAAGTTGAAACTAAAGTTAATTGCCATTAGTTAACTTTACAAAGGGCAAGACAGATAGATAATGTGTCATGGCCAGAATTTAAACTCAGGTATTCTATGCCCATACTGATGGAATGCTAATAAAGCTGCCCCCAGCCCCAATATTCTAACTTTATTATAGGCCTGGCCCTAGTGAACAGTAGGCCCACTACACCTACCTAGGCCCTGCGCCCCCCTCTAAATGTCCTAGCTTCTTTGTATATGCCTCACTGCTCACTAGAACAATAGGTGTGTCCCTGAACTCTTAGTTCCTACAGAAACAACAGGTATGTCCTTATGATGGGAACCTAGCTACTACTTCTACCTATTCACTGCCCCCAGACCCATTCCCACAGAAATAGGTGTGTTCTTGTATTCAATCACAATCACATCATCCATCTAGCCCAAGACAGGACCATAATACCTAACTATCTGTATGAACCAGACAGGATCACAATAGCTAGCCAGTTGGAGGGCAGACCAGAATGTTTAACCACTGAACCATACATGGTTCCACTCCTCCATTACCTAATCCCTTAACAAACCACTCCTCTATCACCTAATCCCTTAACAAATTCCTCCTGCCATTTTAATTTTGATATTCCTCTATTTTAGGTAAATTATTTTGTGTAATTATATCTTTACCTTGTAAAAATCCATCTTGCTTTCTCTAAAGTGGCTGGTTCCTCTTGGAACTTAGCCGTCTTCATGAGAGGTGTCAATATTAATAAATGCCTATACATGGATTAGAAGTGGTTTGACTCTGAATTTTTTAGATGGTTCCACCAAGGCACATCATGAAACCACAACAGTTTTGGGGTGGGCACAGACACCATCTCAACAGTTTCCCGTGTCCCTGGATTTAAACTGCAATGCTTTTTGGCATCCCTGGGTTTAAACCAAAACAATACCAGTACTTGCTATCCCTATATCATATAGCTTTAAGCCTTATTATGGAGAGTGCTTTGATCAGTCACATGGCTAAGTAGCTGTTTGCTAATTACGTTCTCAATTAAATAACAACAGCAACAACTAAAAAGATAGAAATGAAGCAGATCTATAATAACTAAAGCTGAAACAGTAAGTTAAAAAGCAAATATGATGTGAGGTGATAAGTACAGTTACAAATAATTTTGGGGTAATGGTTCTAAAATCTGAAAGTCAGAATTAGGGACAAGAGGGGAATGAATTCTGGCTTAGACTTCACAAAATGTAGACCCAGGATGGAATTTGCCAATGATCAAAAATAGCAGGCCTTGTAGAGGGAAATTCAAGTTTGAGAATTCCAATCGAATGGCTAGATATTCCAAAGTGAAGGGACTCCAAATACTGAGGGAAATTAAAGGATAGATAGCTTCACAGGCATGGATTTAAATCTGGCCATCAAGTCTAAGAGCAGGAAGGAAAAAAAATGTTTGAACTACCTTTAAGAATTGAAAGAGAAAAATGAAGAACTGAATTAACATCACATTGACTGAATCCAGTAATTTCTCAATTGCTAATCAAGGACTTTTGCTAGAGGGATACCTCAAATAACCACACTTTAGTCAATAAAGAAGAAAATAACTGAATTTATAGGTAAATTTGACCCAATAATTATTGGTGAGCCACAGTAAGATGAAGCCCATGAGGAAAATAAGACTACATTACACACCAATTTAAAAAAAAATCAGTATATAGACACGATTGCTTACCATATCTGGGAGGAGAGACGGGAGAGAGAAATAGAATTAGGAATTCAAAAATTTAAAAATGTTAATATTAAAATATTTTAACATGTAATTGTGGAAAAACATACATTTTAAAAATCAGGATAAATAAAAGTGTAGTGGAGGGAGGTAGGATAATATTATACATGAACAAGATTTGTACAAGTGAGGGAACATGGGAACTAGGAAAGAGAAGTGAGATGAAGCACCTTCGGTGAAGATCAGTAGAGAAAAAATAGCAGCTTTATTTTCAGAAGATAGTATTGGGGGAATAAAAAAGAGGAAATAGATGAGGATTTTGAGATGCTAATGATAAGCTTGGCATGGTGACATGATAAGTTAGATATAGTACACTAAAATTTTACAAACGTTGCTCTTCTGTCTTCACCAAAAATCAAGCATTCAATTATTTTTTCCATTATTAATAGGAACTAGGTGATGTATTAGCTATAGTGCTAGACTTGGAGTCAAGAAGACTCATCCTGGGGTGGTTAGGTGGCACAGTGAGTAGAGTGTCGGCCCTGGAGTCAGAAGGACCTTAGTTCGGATCCGGCCGCAGACACTTAAGCAAATCCAAATAAATGAAAGAATAGAAGGCAATGTGAAATATCTCATGGGAAAAACCACTGACCTGGAAAATAGATCCAGGAGAGATAATTTTAAAACTATTGGACTACCTGAAAGCCATGATCAAAGAACAACCTAGAAATCATCCTTCAAGAAATTCTCAAGGAAAATTGCCCTGAAGTTTTAGAGCCAGAGGGCAAAATAGAGGTTGAAAGAATCCACAGATCACCTCCTGAAAAACATCACAAAAAGAAAACTCCCATGAATATTATAGCCAGGTTCCAGAATTCCCAGATCAAGGAGAAAATACTACAAGCAGCCAGGAAGAAACAATTTCAGTATTGTGGAAACACAATCAGAATAGCACAGGACCTAGCAGCTTCTACACTGAGGGTTTGAAGGGCATGGAATATGATATTATTATGATATGAGAGAGGAAAGTGGCAAGAGGAGATGGGGAGAGACAGGGTAGGGTAAACTATCTCATGTAGAAGAAGCAAGGGGAAGTGGCTGCAGGGGAGGGGAAGAACAGGAAGGAAAAAAGGCAAAACCATATTCTCATTGAATTTGGCTCAGGGAGAGAATAACATACATACTAAATGGGATACCTCACCCTGCTGGAGACTAAGGGGAAGGGGGATGAGAGGGGGGGGGGTGAATGAGGGGAGGTCTTCTTGGGGGAGAGGAGGTTGGAAATATTTACTCTTGAAGAGAGACAGGATGAAAGTAGGGAATTGACCAGGTGGGTATGGGATGGGTGGAAGGGAATTATAAGCAGCCTTTTACAATATATCTACTGTGGTAATGTTTTGCATAGCTATACATGTACAACACATAGTGAATTGCTTATCTTCCCAGAGGGAATGGGTGACAAGGGAGGAAGGGAAAGGATCTAAAATTTGAGGTTTTAAAATTAAATATTTCAAATATATATAAAGACTATTATTAATACTATTTTGCATGTAATTGGGAGATAAGATGTTCAGGAATTGGGGCAGAGAGACTCACCTCACCCTAATGGTAAAGTCGAAGGAGGTATGGGAGAAGATATGGGAGAGAGCAGATTGGATGAAGGGATATCCTGTGGGACTGAAATTCTGGGGTGGTGGTTGGGGAAAAATTGTAACTCAAAATCTGGTGGAAATGAATGATGTAAACCAGAAATTAATAAAGCATTTGTTAAAAAAAATAAAAAATATTGTATAGGAACTAGAAAAGGAATGGGATGAAGAACTGGACTAGGAGCTAGACAGAGAACTGAGAGCTGCCTGTCCTTGAAAACATGTCAGTTAGGCAGATGGGGGCGAGAGTTAGGACCATGAAAGAGGAACCATGGAGTTTGAGCGCCAACCTCAAGTCAAGATGAAAAGACCTCTCCTTGGGTATTTAATGCAAACTAAGAAGATCTTGATTTATTGTGGCCTGGGGTGGAAGGACCTTGTACTGCATATCCTGTATTCTTCATCAGGATGATTGAATTAAGGATGATCATTAACTAATCTCCAATTAAGAAAAAAGAAGACATTTTGACTGAGAGACTAAGACATTATGACCTAGGGGTGCAATACTTTGACCTTTGTACTTATGTCCATTAAGGAGGCAAGCCTCCTTGAGGATGACTGAGTTGATTTCTTACTGAATGATATACTTTGTCTAAAACTATGTGACCACTTTTGTAAAAACTATGTGCCCACTTTAGTGATAACTTGTTATGCTATAACTTTGTGATTGCTGTACTTTGATTTTTGTCAATGCTTTGTCTTAGTTTATTACTGAATAAATAGAGTTCACTTTACTATATAATCAGAACCTTGAAGCTGGTCATAGCAGCAGTCCTCTGGAAAGCTGCTTGTGGTTTGCATTACAAGAAAACATTCATCTAAGTATATTGATGATCTAACAAGACATTGCAGAAGGGGAACCTAAGTTGAACTTTGAAGTAAAAGAAAATATTTAAAAGACTGAAACAAGAATACACATACACACACATGCAGGCATTTGTAAATATAATATAGCATAGCATGTATCATATATTATAATATACAATATATTATATCATTATATGATATAAATAAAAAACAGCATGCACAAAGGAACGGAGGTAGGACTGTAAGAATGAATCTGGGTGGGCTGTAAGGAAGAGGTTTTAAAATTTCAAGAGTAATGTAAATTGTGACTGAAAAGATAGACCATAGACTGCTTTGGTAATGGAATATATAACAAGGAAAGAACAAATACATTAAACAATAGGGAACCACTGCATACTTGAGGGCAGAGGAATGATTTGTTAGGATTTGATTAGGATTATTACAAAGATTATTTTGGTGGTTAAGGAAAAGAAGAAGTTAGGGGAAATACTAGAGACAATGGAAAAAGATAGGAGGCTATTATCAAAGGCAAGGTGAAAGATGCTGAGAACATTTATTAGAGTGAAAACCTGAAATGGAGTGGGTATGGTGTAAATGGAGAGAAATTGCTAAATAAGAATGATGTGGTAGAGATATACTAGACATCACTTGGCAGCAAATAAAATAACACACTCCTATTTTAAGCTTAAGAGACTTGGAGGCTGGTAGGGGCAGCATTTATATTTGGAATTTTAGAGAAATTAGAGGCCACAATATCTAGAACTGAAAGTGACCTGATAAGTCTTTTAGTTGAATTTCCTCACATTAGAGATGAGAAACTAAGGCATTAGAGAGAGGCTTCATCTGACTGTCAGTGGTGGATCCAAGACAAAATCTCAACTTTCTTATCTGTAAAATAAGAGATGTGAACTAGGTTATCTTTATTTTCTTTGCCAGCTCTAAATCCTATGATGTTAAAGACAGAATCCACACCTACTAAATCATACTCTGTTGTTAATTCCACTACATGATATTTGCTGTCTAGGTGCGATGTTTCTGCCATTAATGAAATGTGAAAATAACTTTTGGTTAATGAGGATTTAGCTAGATAACAAATAGTTTATAGGCTTAGAAATATGAGTTCTTTAATTCATTTACTTATTTTCTCCTAATACTTAGGACAACTGAGCAGGCAAAACAAGAAGTGAAAAATTTAACCAGAGTTTTTTAATTCCAATATGAATTGCAAATAAAATTTTCTTTCTTGATATTCTTTACAAATGACTTACTCTTTAGATCAGATGGATTCTTTCTTCTCCCCTTCCATATTTCTTTTTGTAGGCCAAGATGGAGTTCTATACCCCATTGCCTGTATATGTTATTTCCTAGTTGAATGAAACAGCAATATTTAATAGTTGTTCTTAGGGAGTGGAGCCAAGATGGCACAGTAGAAACAACACTGCCGTGCAGCTCCAGCTTCCACCTCCTCTAATACATGTAAAAAAAAAAGGTCCCACATTTTGATTCTCTTTGTGACTCATGTAAAAAACAAACTTTAGAGTGACAGAACCCACAAAGTGACAGAGAGAAACAAATCTCTTGGTAAGGAAGCCTGACAGACCAGCAGGAAGGGTCTATCACAGCATGCTGGGTGTAGAACACAGTCCCCACTAAGCCATGGTTTTGGCCCCAGGGTGGCCTGAACAGCAGCTGTGGCAGGAACTGACTTTAGGAGAGTAAATCACCAGCAGCTGTAGCAGTTTCCAGACTTCTCAAGCCACAAATGCCAAAGACAAAGTAAAAGGTCAGTGTGGAATTCTGTTGGGAACAGGGGGAGCATGGTCTTACTGCTGCCCCTGGAGCAAGACAGAGGAGGCAAGGTAGCTACAGCCCCTGCCACATGGCTGCTTTCAGAGCTCCTGGCCTGCACATGATAGGGGGACCAAGCAACCTTTAACAAGCTATTGACTCATTTTTCATGGTTTCTTGCAACACTCTCATTTCTCTTCTCAATTTTTTCTTTACTTCTCTTTTTCATTTTCAAAATCCTTCTTGTGCTCCTCTATGGGCTGCCACCAATTCATATTTTTCTTAGAGGCTGTTGATGCAGGAGTTTTGACTTTGTTTTCTTCTTTTGGTCCCACATTTTGATTCTCTTTGTGACAAAAAAAAAGATTCTATAGTATAGTTTCTCTTCCTCTGTTTGTTCACTTTGCCAGACAAATATTTCACTTTTGAGCTCTTTGCCATGATAGAACTTTGCTTCTAGAGCAGTGAGCGCTCTGTCCCAAAATTTCTGTGAATTTTGCGCAGCTGTCGTTAAAGCTTTTCCTATGCACCTGCCTTAGTATTTTGAGGTGGACTTCCTCTCAGTAGCCTCAACAAGCTTTCTCAAGTTCTTGCCTCTCACTCCTTCACAGACACCTGAGACTGTGACCCAGATCCAAACATGGCAAAGCAAGGGATTCCTGCCTCAGAGTCAGCAAGGAGATCCCTACAAGTGCCCTCTTTTCAATTGATAGGTATTTCCACTATCTGAAGACCTAGAGTTCCAGTAGCAGCCACCACCTCAGCTATGGCAGGGGCAGGTACATGACCACACTCTTCTCTCACCCAGGTCGAACAGTTTTCCCACTGACCTTTTCCTTTCTTTTTAGAGTTTATGGGTTGAGAAGAATGGAAACCACTACAGCTACCAGTGATTCGATCCCCTGAGGTGTACTCTGGCCATTCTGTACTCCTGGTATGCTCTGGCATGATCCATGCAGGACTGCACTCTACTCTTAGCCCAGTGCTATAGATCCTTCCTGTCAGTTTGTCAGGCTATCCTCAGTTGGAGACATATTTCACTCTGTCATTTTGTAGGTTCTGTAGGTCTAAAGTTTGTTTAGAATCCTTTTCACAGGTATTTGAGGTAATTGGGGATGAGCTTATGTAAGTTCCTGCTTTTACTCCACCATCTTATCTCTGTACCCTCCAGATCAATTCTTATACATGTTATAGAGACTATGCTAAAAATTAAGGATAAGGAAAGGAGGCTTTTTTAACATAACACAATGATCATACATGACAGTCATAAAATTTAGAATTCCACTTACACCATTAGTTTATAAAGGAATTTTAGATTTAGAAAAAGACCCAAAGATCATTTGGCCCAGCACTTCATTTGGCTGCTATAGTAAGCAAGGCACAGAAATGTTAAATTAGTTGCCTAAGGTCAAAAGGAAATTTGATGGGCCATCAAGGGTAAGAACAAAGGTTTTCTGATTTCCACTTGAGTGAGCTTATGTCAAATCTTACTCTTTCCTCATCTTTAACTGAGATGCCTATTATATATCTAGATCAAAATCAGTGAAATAAAAGCAGCTATTTAATAAATTTAGCCCAGACTTCCAATGTCTAGATAGAAATAAGGGAAGAACAAGAAAATTGCAATGAAGAATGCTTATCCTATATATATATATATATATATATATATATATATATATATATATATATGTATATACACATACACATATTACTAAACCATTTTTAGGTTATTGAACACAGAGAGAAAGAAAACAAACTCCAAAATATGTCAATTTCTCAATTTAGTTGCTTAAGATATTCAAAACTAAAGGGATTTGATGTGACATAATCTAATGACATATTTTTGGGATCTTACTTCATAAAAGAGAAAAGATACTTTTATTATACCTGAAGGACACTGTTGTTTTTAGCTTTCCCTCACAAGTGATACAAAAAACCAAGAGAATATACTGAAGCAAGTCATTTGCTACAACAACAAATGCGGGAGAGGACGGGGGACTAGGTATAATTTTATGGAAGAACTTCTATAGCAGGAAGAGAATATCCATCCCTACCCAATCAGCAGGCCTTCACCCCCCCCCCAAAAAAAAAGTAGTGACCATCAAGGGGAAAAAAAGACATGTTTCAAGAGCTACTTCTTAAATCTTCCTGTGACCTATCTAGATCTTTTTGAATCATTCCAATGTTCTTAAGGTTTTCTCAGAAAATTGAAGTTTTATTCCCCTTTTAAATTGATACATTCTCCTTGGAAGTTGAGTGATGTGTCAAGGTAAGAATCTATTTGGGGTATTGTACTCAATTCCTACTACCGTATTTATAGCAAAGACATTGGTGATCTGGCCCAGATAGAGAATAGGTCAAGCATAGTGAAAAGAGGATTAGATCTCATGCTGCCTAAAGATGAGTGAAAGGAACTTTGGACAAAGAAGATTAAAAGAAAAAAATATTTTTACAGGAAAAAATAAACCTCCTAACAATTAAAGCCATTCAAGGATATATAATAAGTTGCCCCAGAAAGTAATGGGTTCCATTTCATTGGGAACTTCCATAAGGAAGCTTAATGGTATGGTATAGATGCCAAAGATGAATCGTATTCAATTTTGAGTTCCATAAGATGGTCCAAAGCTCCTTCCCAACTCTATGGTTCTGTGATTACATTAATCAACAAAAGGATATCTGTTAAATGAATGGATAAAGCTTCCCTTAGTTTCTGCTTTTTAAAATTTTCACTGAATTTTAATCTCCTACCAAAAAATAGATCTAATGATCATTTATAAATGGGGTTTTACCTGAGATTACCTTTTGCCCCATTTCTAATTGGACTTGAAATAAATTGAAAGTAAACCTCCCATAAATAGCAGTATGAGATGGAAAACTTAGCAACATCACATAGCCTATGTGGTGAGGCATCATAACCAAAAACAGCAACGTCTCCTAGAAGTGTCACTGCCTCTACTACAGAACGGTCAGGCTGCTCACATTGTCCATGTAGAAAAGGCTGTGGACTCTGGCAGACTAATACATAAGGATGGTGACATTATCAGGGGAGACTGCACCAAATACTAAGGTCAACTTGAGAAACTATGACTTAAAAAGTCCTTGCTTCCACTTCTAAAGCTACAAAAATAGCTAAATTAACAACACGGTGACTAAAGGTCAGCTCATATATGAAGAGTAAAGAAATTGCTGTAGAGATTCAAAGGACCGAAGATGATTTTATATGTGTGTGTCTAAGTACATGTATAGATATACACATATACACATATATATAAATAGACATACACATATACACACATATATACACATGTATATATACACATATATAAATAGACATACACAACATATACATACATACATATATGTGTGTTTATACACACACACACACACACACACACACACACACACCAAAAAATGAAATCTGCCCAAGATACCATTAAAAATAAATAAAAATGGTTTAATCACATGTAAAATCATACTACAGGCATAAAGTTCATCTCTGCCCAATAATTCATCTAAAATATAGGATAACACATAGCGATATCATTGTACACATTCTTATATTCATATTTCTTATAAATGTTAAATAATAATTCAGATGGGCTGGAACCAAGGTGGTGGAGTAAAAGCAGGAACTTGCTTAAGCCTCTGCATCAACTACCTCCAATATCTGTAAAATATGACTATAAACAAATTGTAGAGCTACAAAACCCACAAAGTGTCAGAGAAAACAAATGTCTTGTAGAAGGCAACCTATTAGGCCTACAGTAAGCATCTATTGAACCAGGCTTGCGGTAGAGCAGTCCCATGTAAGCTGCATGGGCCCAGACCTGGGGTGTCACTGACCAGCAGCACAGACTGGCCAGAGCAGACTTCAGGAGAGTAAATCACCAGCAGTTGTGGAAGTTTCAAAACTTCTCAACCCATTAAACACCAAAGAGAAAGTAAAAAGTAAGGAACTCTGTTGTAACTGGGTGAGCTGCCCCCAGAGGGAGAAGTGGTAGAGGTATGGCAGTTGCAGCTGCTGCTGGATGGCTGCCTCTAGAACTACTGGCCTGCAGATTTTAGCGGAACCAAGCAACCATTCACAGGGTAATCACTTTACTTTTGACCTGCTTATATCTGGGTCACTATCTTGGGTGGCGGTCCTGGGGTGAGGGACCCAGTGTTCCAGAGATTGTGGTGGCTATAAGAGATGGTGCTTTCTTCATAGCTCTGACAACATTTGAAACAACAGCAGAAATTTGGGACATAGGTCTATCCACTCTGGAAGCAGAATCCTACTGTGGAAAATAGCTCAAAAGTCAAGTAATTCGCTGGCAAGATGAGCAAGGAGAGGATGTGCAATCAGACCAGAGAATCCTTTTTTGGAGACAAAGAGGGCAAAAACATGGAAGCAGAAGAAGATAACAAGTTCAAAGCTCCTATATGAAAAGCTTCCAAGAAAAATATGAATGGGTTACAGGCCATGCAGGAGCTCAACGAGGATTTTTTAAAAAGCAATCGGGGTTATTTGCCCAAGGTTACACGACCATTTCTTTTGTTGTTTGTTTGTTATTTTTGGTGTGGGTGTTAAGAATCTGAGGCTGGAACCAATCCCGGGTCCTCCTGACTCTAGGGCTTGTGCTTTCACTCACTGTGCCACCTAGCCACACCAGGATTTTTTAAAACTTATTTATATTTTGTTTTCAATATTTATCTCCACAAGATTTTGAGTTATAATTTTTTCTCTCTCCACCTTTCCCATATGCCCCAACCAGAAACAGCAAGCCTGCCGAATACCTCTTCCCACAATCTGTTTGCTCTTGTACTCTCCCCATTTACCCAACTAACTTTCCAGTAGGACAAAAAGGATGTCTATACTCCAGTACCTTTATACCCTATTTCCCAGTCCCATGTAAAAAAAACAATTTTTAATATTTCTTTTTAGGGGGCAGCGCCAAGATGGTGGAGTAGAAACAGCATTTCAAATGTGCTCTGCCCCACACAAATTTCAAACAATGTGAAAGGGGACTCCGAACAACTTCTGGAGCCACTGCACCCACAGAATGGCACAGAGAAGCTAACCTCCTGCTGAAAACAGCCCAGCAGCCCTGCAGGGAGCGGCCAGCACAGCACTCTGAGAACAGGCAGCGCAGCATTCTGAGAGCAGGCAGCCCAGTGCAATGGGAACCAACAGCACAGAGCATAGAGCTGTGCGCAGGTCTGCAGTTTTAGCCCCAAGGTGGCCGGGCCTTCAGCCGGCTGGAGGGACCCCAGAACAGCAGCAATTGTGGTGATTCCAGAATTATCAGCACAGATATGCCTAGGACAAAGTGAGAGGTTAGTGCCCTATGGACTTTGGGACCAGGATTTGGGGAATGCGTGGCTTCCTCCCCTGGGGGCAAAAAGCTGCTGAAGAAACAGCAGCACGGAAGCCATTTTGCAGTGTCAGTAGTGGCTCTACCTCCTGGCCTGCAAACTGTAGGGAGAACCAGCAATCAGTCTGGGGGTTAATCGCTCTTGCTTTAAACTGCCTGGATCTGGATTGTGGTCTGGAGGGGAAGTTTGGGGTGTGTATCCAATTTGCCAGAGTGGTAGAGGCTTTAGAGAGGCCACCCAACTGGCGGAAGTTGTGAAGACCCCACGTTTGGGCGGAAGCTCCCCTGTCTGGTGGCAGAGTCCTACTGTGGCAACAAGCCCCAAAATCAAGTAATTAAGTGGTAACATGCCTAGGCAAATGAAACAAAATAAACAGAAAAGTTCAAATTGGACTCCTATTTTAGGGGCAAAGAAGCTCAAAGCATGGAGGAGGACTGTGAGGTCAGAACTCCTGCACCAAAAGCCCCAAATGAAAATACAAGCTGGCTACAGG
This sequence comes from Gymnobelideus leadbeateri, assembly GCA_011680675.1. Taxonomy (NCBI): domain Eukaryota; kingdom Metazoa; phylum Chordata; class Mammalia; order Diprotodontia; family Petauridae; genus Gymnobelideus; species Gymnobelideus leadbeateri. The sequence continues at coordinate 171,210 of WOXC01006278.1, read as the reverse complement.
CCATAGAGGACCTTAAGAAGCAGATAAGAGAAGTGGGGGAAAATTTGTGAAGATAAATGAAAAAGATGCAAGAAAAGTATGAAATGACAGTCAACAGACTGAGGAAAACAACACCTTAAAAATAGACTAACTCAAATGGCAAAAGAGGCTCAGAAAGGCAATGAGGAAAATAATGCCTTAAAAAGTCGAATTTGCCAGATGGAAAAAGAATCTCAAAAGTTCACTGAGGAGATCCATTCCTTCAGAGTTAGACTGGAGCAAATGGAAGCTAGTGACTTTATGAGAAATCAAGATACTATTAAACAGATCCAAACAAATGAAAGAATAGAAGGCAATGTGAAATATCTCATGGGAAAAAACCATTGACCTGGAAAATAGATCCAGGAGAGATAATTTAAAAATTATTGGACTACCTGAAAGCCATGATCGAAGAAAGAACCTAGAAATCATCCTTCAAGAAATTCTCAAGGAAAATTGCCCTGATGTTTTAGATCCAGAGGGCAAAATAGAGGTTGAAAGAATCCACAGATCACCTCCTGAAAAAAGATCCCAAAAAGAAAACTCCTAGGAATATTATAGCCAGGCTCCAGAACTCCCAGATCAAGGAGAAAATACTACAAGCAGCCAGGAAGAAACAATTTCAATATTGTGGAAACACAGTCAGAATAGCCCAGGACCTGGCAGCTTCTACACTGAGGGATCAAAGAGCATGGAATACAATATTCCAGAGGGCAAAAGAGCTGGGATTGAAGCCAAGGGTCACCTACCCAGCAAAACTCAGTATTTTGTTTCAGGGGAAAATATGGTCATTCAGTGGAATAGAGGACTTTCAAGCATTCTTGATGAAAAAACCAGTTGAATAGAAAATTTGACATTCAGACACAAGAAGCAAGAGATGCTTGAGAGGGTAATCGAGGAAAAGAAATCAAAAGGAACTTATCAAAGTTGGACTATTTACATTCCTACATGGAAAAACAATAACTGTGTTTGATGAAACCTTTCTCATTATGAAAATAATGGAAGAAGGGTACATGGCATATGTTCACAGGTATACATGGATAGAGGGCACAGGTTGAATTTGATGGGAAGGGATGATTCTTTTTTTTTTTTTTTTTTTGGAGGGCAATTGGGGTTGGGTGACTTTCCCGGGGTCATGCGGCTGGGTTTTTGTTTGTGTGTTTGGTGTCTGGGGCCGGATCCTAGCTTGGGTCCTTCTGGCTCTGGGGCCGTTGCTCTGCTCGCTGCGCCACCTAGCCGCCCAAGGAAGGAATGATTCTTAAGGGGTGAAGTCAAGAGGTGAGAGAGGAAAGTGGCAAGAGGAGATGGAGAGAGACAGGGTAGGGTAAACTATCTCATGTAGAAGAGGCAAGGGGAAGTAGTTGCAGGGGAGGGGAAGAACGGGAAGGCAAAAAGGCAAAAAGCATATTCTCATTGAAGTTGGCTCAAGGAGAGAATCACATACAGACTAAATGGATTATCTTGCCCTCACTCACTCTCCTGAGTAGGGGAAAGGGGGATGAGAGGGGAGATGATGGATTGGAGGGCATTCTGGGGGGAGGGGAGGTTGGAAGTACCCACTATCAAAGAGGGACAGGATCAAAGTAGGGAATGGACCAAGTGGGAGGAGAGAAGGGTGGGAGGGAAAGACAAGCAGTCTTTTACAATATATCTACTATGGTGATGTTTTGCATAGCTATACATGTACAACACATACTTAATTGCTTATCTTCTCGGAGGGAGTGGGTGACAAGGGAGGAAGGGAATGGATCTGAAAATCGAAGTTTCAAAATTAAATGTTTCATAAGACGTCCAGGCATTGGGGCTCAGAGATTCACCTTGCCCTAATGGCAAAGTCGAAGGGGATATGGGAGAAGATATGGGAGAGAGCAGATTGGATGAGGGGATATCTAGTGGAACTGCTTTTCTGGGGTGGTGGGTAGGGAAAAATGGGGGGAAAATGTAACTCATAACCTGGTGGAAATGAATGATGTAAACCAGAAGTTAATAAAGCATTTGTTTAGTTAAAAAAATACTTATTTTTAAAACTTTGAGTTGTAGATATTTTCCCCTTCTTCCCTCCTCATCCACCCCCACTGGGAAGACAAGTAATTCAGTATAGATTGTATGTGTATACTTACCCAAATATCCTCCATAGAATTTATATTGTGAAAGACCAACTATGCTTCCTTACATCCCATCCTGCCTCCCACCCACTCCACATTCTCTCTCAACCACATCCCCCTTCAAAAATGCATGTCTTTAACTACCCTTTCCCCTCAATTTTCCCACCCCTCTATCCTCCCCGCTCCTATCCCTTTTACTCCTATTATCCTGCAGGGAATGATACCCAATTGAGTGTGTATGTTATTACCTCCTTGGGCCAAATTCAATGAGAATCAGGTTGTCCCATTCCCTTTCAACTTCCTGCCATTCCCCTCCATTGTAACATTTTTCTCTTGCCTATTTTATACGACATAATTTACCCTAATCTATTGCTCTCTCTCTTCTTCTCCCAAGAAATGCCTCTCTCAACTCACATCCCTTCATATTCAATTCATCCTGTGTCCTCTTTCAATGTATTCATGAACATACAATGCCCATACACACACACACACACACACACACATACATCCTCCTAAATATATATATACTTGTAAGTATACATGTATATATACATGTGCACATATAAATACACACACATATATATGTGTATATATATATATATATATATATATATATTCCCTTCAGCTATACTCATACAGAGAAAACTCTTATGAGTTATAATTATCATTTTTCCATGTAGGAATGTAAATAGTTCAACTTTAATGAGTTCCTTTTGATTTCTTTTTTCCTTTTTACCTTCTCATGCTTGTCTTGCTTCTTGTATTTCAATGTCAAATTTTCTGTTCAGCTCAGGTTTTTTCATCAAGAAAGCTTGAAAGTCCTCTATTTCATTGAATGACCATATTCTTCCCTGTAGCATTATACTCAGTTTTGTTGGACAGGTAATTCTTGGTTTCAGTACTATGTTCTGTGACCTCTGGAATATCATATCCCAAGCCCTTCAATCGCTTAATGTAGAAACTATTAGGTGTTGTGTTATCCTTATTGTGTTTCCACAACATTCAAATTGTTTATTCTTGTCTGTTTGTAATATTTTCTCCTTGATCTGGGAAATCTGGAACCTGGCTATAATATTCCTAGGAGCTTTCTTTTTGGAATCTTTTTTTAAGAGGTGATGGGTAAAGGATTCTTTAACCTCTATTTTGCCCCCTGATTCTAAAACATAAAGCCAAGTTTCCTTGAAAATTTCTTGAAGGATGATCGCTAGAGTTTTTTGTTGTTGTTGTTGTTGTTCGTCTGTTTTTGTTTTTGTTTTAATCATGGATTTCAGGTAGCCCAATAATGTTTTAATTATCTCTCTAGAATCTATTTTCCACATCAGTGGTTTTTTCAATGAGATATTTCACATTTTCTTCTATTTTTTTCATTTGTTTGCATCTGTTTTATAGTATCCTAGATTCTTATTAAATTATTTACTTGCAATTGTTCCTATGTAATGTTGAAGGAGTTATTTTCTTCAGGGGCTTTTTGAAATTCCTTTTTTTTTAAATTAATTTATTAGTTTAGTTTCAGTTAACAAGATTCAATTCCATAGTTCCTTGATTTTCAAATTTCCTTTACTTCCCTCCCCCCATCCCCCACAACAGCATATAGTCCAGGATAGGATCTGCAAATATGTTCATATTAGACATTAGTCCAATTACAAAGGCGTATTGTACTAGGTGGGATGGAAAATGATAAAGAAGAAATAAATCCAAACAATGAAAAGATAAAGATCAATTAGTTTGCTTCCATCAGGATTCAGGCTCAGCATTTCTCGCTTTCATGAGTCTTTCGGGATTGACTTATATCACTGCATTGCTGAAAAGGGACCAGTCTGTCATAGTTGGTCATCACACATTTGTTGTGTCTCTGATTGCATATAAATTTCTTCTGATTCTACTCTTCTAGCTCAGCATCAGTTTGTATACGCCTCTCCAGGTAAATATGAAATCTGTCTCCTCCTTGTTTCTTATAGCACAATAATATTCCATTACATTCATATACCACAACTTGTTTAGCCATTCCCCAATTGACGGGCACCCCTTTAGTTTCCAATTCTTTGCAACTATGAAAAAAGCTGCTATAAATATTTTGGTACATTTGGGTCTTCCTCCCATTTCTATGATCTCTTTGGGATATAACCCTAGAATTGGTATTGCTGGGTCAAAGGGTATGAAATTATTTATAGTCCTTTGGGCATAATTCCAGATTGCTCTCCAGAATGGTTGGATAAGTTCACAACTCCACCAGCAATGCATTAGTGTTCCAATTAGAACACATCTTCTCCACCATTTGTCATTTTCCTGTTTTGTCATCTTAGCCAATCTGACTGGAGAGATGTGGTACCTCAGAGTTGTTTTGATTTGCATTTCTCTAATCAATAGTGATTTAGAGCATTTCTTCAAATGTCTATAGATATATTTAATTTCTTTCTCTGAAAACTGCCTGTTCATATCCTTTGACCATTTATCAATTGGGGAATGACTTGTATTCATATAGATTTGACTCAATTCTTTGTAAATTTAAGAAATGATTCCTTTATCAGAGACATAGTTTGTAAAAATTCTTTCCCAATTTCCCATCTCCCTCTTGATCTTGGTTTCATTGGCTTTGTTTGTACAGAAGCTTTTCAATTTAACGTAATCAAAATTATCCATTTTACATTTTATAATGTTCTCTAATTCTTGTTTGGTCCCAAAGTCTTCCCCTCTCCACAAATCTGTCAGGTAAACTATTCCTTGCTTTTGAAATTCCTTTTCAATCCAGCACATTTGGCTTTTTAAAACATCTTTCTCCTTGTTGGTTCTTTGAGCCCCCTTTGCCATTTGAGTTAGTCTATTTTTTAAGGTGTTATTTTCTTTAGTGTATATTTGGGTTCCTTTAGCAGGCTAATGACTCATGTTACATAATTTCCTTTCATCATTCTTGCTTCTCTTCCCAATTTTTCCTCCACTCCTCTTACTTGGTTTTCAAAATCCTTCTTCAGCTTCTCCATGGCCTGTAACCAGTTCATATTTTTCTTGTGAGTTTTTGATGTGGGAGTTCTAACATTGATGTCTTCCTCTCACTCCATGTCTTGATGATTTTTGTCTCCAAAAAAGGGATTCTATCATCTGTTTGTGCTTCCATTGCTTGCTCGTTATGGCAGCCAATAAATTAACTTTTGATCTCTTTGCCACAGTAGAACTCTGCTTCCGGAAAGGAGAAAGCTGTTGCCCAAATTGCTGGGTATTTTTCAGCTGCCAGAGCTATAAGATGGTACCCTCTCAACAGCCCTCACACACTCTGGCTAACTGGTCACACAGCCCAGGATCACCACCTAAGACCGTAATCCAGATCCATGCAGGTCAAAGCTAGAGCACTTATCCTCTGAATGGTTGCTTGGATCCCTACAATCTGCAGGCCAGGAGCTCAGGAAGCAACCATGAGGCAATGGCTGCAGCCATTGTGCCTCTTCCTCTTCTTGCTCCAGGGGTAGCAGCTGGACTGCACACTTCTATTCCTTCTTGGGCCAAACAAATTCTACGGTGACCATTTACTTTGTCTTTTTCTTTCATGAATTGAGAACTCTGAAAATTGCTACAGCTGCTGGTGATTTACTCTCCTGAAGTCTGCTATAGCTGCTGCAGGTCAGGACTAACTTGTGGCTAAAACCACTGCTTAGGCATGACAGCCCTGGGCTCCTAGCATGCTGTGAGGGACCCTTTGTACTACCCTGCTAGTCTTTCTTAAATGGGGGATTTATTTCTCTCTATCATTTTGTGGGTTCTGTAGCTCTAAAATTCATATATAATCATTTTTACATGTATCGGAGGAGGTGGAAGCAGGAGCCACGCAGAAGTCCTGTTTCTACTCCACCATCTTGGCTCTGCCCCTCAGGGCAGGAAGAATTAAGGAAGCATTGCAGGGATGAAGAAATACAGAGGATGGAAACCAAGGGAAATGAGAAAAAGAACTCGGCAAGTCAAGGTATAGTGCAGAAGGATTATGAAAATCAAGAAAGTTAAATGGAAGAAAAATTGGGAAGAGAAGTGAGAAAGATGCAAATAAATCATGAAAAGTGAATCAACAGCCTGCTAAAGGAGACCCTCCCCCAAATACTAAACAAAATAACACCTTAAAAATAGACTAACTCAAAAGGCAAAAGAGGCCCAAAAAGCCAATGAGGAGGAGAATGCCTTAAAAAGTCAAATTTGCCAGATTGAAAAGGAATTTCAAAAACTCACTGAAAAGAATAATCCCTTCAACATTAGGCTGTAGAAAATGGAAGCTAATGACTTAGTGAGAAAACAAGATTCTATAAAACAGATCCAAACAATTGAAAAAGTAGAAGGCAATGTGAAATATCTCACTGGAAAAATCACTGACCTAGGGGTGGCTAGGTGGCACAGTGAATAGAGCGCCGGCCCTGGAGTCAGAAGGACCTGAGTTCGGAGCCGGCCTCAGACACTTAACCCACACAAACAAAAACCTAGCCGTGTGACCTTGGGCAAGTTACTTAACCCCAATTGCCCTAAAGGGGCGGCTAGGTGGCGCAGTGAGTAAGAGTGCCGGCCTCTGAGTTAGGATGACCCGAGATCAGATCCGGCCTCAGAAAATGAGCACCCATGCATAAATAATGACTAGCCGTGTAACCTTGAGCAAGTTACTTAACCCCAATTGCTTAAAAAAAAAAATCACTGACCTTGAAAATATATCCAGAAGAGATAAATGAAAACTTATTAGAGTACCTGAAATCCATGATCACAAAAAGAGCCTAGAAATCATACTTCAAAGAATTCATTTTTTTAAGCATGTGGGGTTAAGTAACTTGCTCAAGGTTACATGGCTAGTTATTTATGTGTAGAGTGTACTGAGGCCCAAACCAATCCAGGATCCTCCCTAGTATATGGCCACTCCCCAAATCACTGTGCCACCTAGCCACCCAAAATGAATATTTAAGAAAATCTTGCTTTCTTGATTTTTTTTGGCAGGGCAATTGGGGTTAAGTGACTTACAGAAGGTTACATGGTTAGTTTTTACATTAAGTGTCTGAGGCCAGATTTGAACTCAGATCCTCCTGACTCTGGGTACAGTGCTCTACTCACTGCACCACCTAGCCACCCCTTTAAGAAATTCTTGAGGAAAATTGCCCTGATATTTTAGAACCAGAGGGCACAATAGAGGTTGAAAGAATTCACCAATCACCTCTTGAAAAAGATCCCAAAGAGAAAAATCCAGGGAGTATTATAGCCAAATTCCACAGTTGATTGTCAGGAAGACTTATCAAACTGTCAGGAAGAAACAATTTGAGTATTATTGAAATATAATCAGGATTACAGAAATCTAACAGCCTGTACATTAAAAGATCAAAGACCTTGGGATATGATATTCCAGAAGACATAGGAGCTAGGATTAAAACCAAGAATCACTTACTCTGCAAAACTGAGTATAATGCTTTAGAGGAAAATGTGATCATTTAATGAAATTGAGGACTTTCAAGCATTCTTGATGAAAAAACAGAGCTGAACATAAAAATTGACTTTCAAAAATAAGAAGCAGGAGAAGCAGGAGAAGGGAAACAGGGAAACCATGTCATAAAGAACGTATTAAATTTGAACTATGTAGATTCCTATATGGAAAAACAATAACCATAACTCATAAGAGATTTATCAGTATGAGGATAACTGAAGGGAATATAAGTATACATACATATGCATGTATGTACATATAGGAAGATGTATGTATACATAAATATTCATGTGAGTGTGTGCATATGTATGTACATGGAAACATAGGAGGCACAGGATCAATTGCATAGGATCAGATAATATCTAAAACATAAAATTCAGAAGTGAGAGAGGAATATAATGGGAGAAACAGAAAGGGAGAGATAGAATTATCTCATAAAAGAGGCAAGAAAAAAGAGTTATAATGGAGGGGAAGTTCAAGAAGGAGAATGGTCAATCTTACTCTTATTGAATTTGGCTTAAGGAGGGAACAACCTACACACTCAATTGGCTATCTTACCCTAGAGGAAAGTAGGTAGTGGTGCGGGGTAGGAGATGAAAGAAGGAAGGGCAGATTGGCAGAGAGGGTATTTAGAAGAAAACACTTTTGAAAATGGACAGGGTTAAAGGTGAAAATAGAAAAAGTGCAGGTAGAATAGCATGGAGAGAATATATAGTTAATCTTTCAAAATATAACTACATTGGAAACATTTTGCCTAACCACACATGTTCAACCTTTATTGAATTGCTTATCTTTCCATTGGGGGTGTTTGAGGAGGGTAGAAGGGAAAGAATCTGGAAATCAAAGTTTTAAAAACAAATAAAAAAATTTAGTTTTTTCATGCAACTGGGAAATAAGATATACAAGCATTGTGGTATAGAAATCCATTTTAACCCAGTAAAAATTTGGATGTCATGAGGTAGGATATAAGGGAGAGCAAATTGGGGGTAGGAGTATTCAGTAGGCTCGCCATTTTGGAGTGGGGTGTAGGGGAGAGACAGCAAGAAAATTTATAACTCAAAATCTTATAGAAATAAATGTTGAAAAGTAAAAATAAATAAATAAAAGAGAAATAATAATTCATACAAATCATGTAAAATTGGAAAATTATCATATTTTGAATTGCAGGATTGAAATCATCCTTTCTTTTAACTATAAAAAATAAATACATTAGAACTGTTTATTTGAGTTGGAAGGAACTTCAAAGACCATCTGGTTCAAATCCATTTTACAAATGAGAAAACTGAATTACAGGGTAGTTAGGTGGGTGTAATGGATAGATCACTAGGCTTGGAATCAGGAAAACTCATCTTCATAGTTCAAATCTGGTCTCAGATACTTATTATTGGCGTGACCCTGTTTAAGTAACTTAACCCTGTTTGTTTCAATCTCTCATCTGTACAATGAGTTGGAGAACAAAATGGAAAATCACTTGAGTATCTTTGCCAAGAAAATCACAAATGGGTTTATGAAGATTTGGACATGAGTAAAATGACTGAACAGCAACAGCAAAAAAATGAACCTTAGACATAAGAAATGACTTGACCAATGTTACACAGGTACTAAATGGCTGAGGCAGAATTTGAATTCCAGTCTTCTGATACCAAAACTAACGTTCATTTCACTGTATGGACAAGTGACATTGTTTGGCTAACTGGTCATACCTCTTTATATGTATCCAATATTTACTCAAAAGCAAACACAAATTTCTGTAGGGAAGATAAAATAATGATTAACTTTATAACCTTACAAATTTTCCTAGTACATGTGATTTTCTTTAATAGAGTCTGCCGATCTAAAAACTGAAACAGTTTTCTTTAAGCTATCCAGCTTAAAGGACTTTTAAAATCAGAAAGATCACAGAAATTAAGCATTCTATTTTAACTGGATGTTTTCATTAGCAATCAGATTATAAATTCTTTAAAAAATTATAGTGAGAATATAAGATTCATTAACTCTCCTCCCCCAAGCAAGCACACTACTGATAAGATGGATGAATGGATTGTTTGCTCAATAGTTTGAGTATCCATAGTATCTAATGTATAGCAAGATGAAGTTTTCTTTTGGTTGGTTTTTGCTTTGTTTTGCAGCAAATTTCAATCAGATAGATCTACCTGTGATAAAAATTATTAAGTCAATTCTGAAAAATACTCTGAGTTTTTCAAAAATGTTGATAGGTTTTGATTTTACAACTTTTATCTCATATCTTTTACCTACTCGGAACCATCTTTTATGACAAAGAATGAGAGAGAGGGACAGAGAAAGAGAGAGAGAGAGAGAGAGAGAGAGAGAGAGAGAGAGAGAGAGAGAGAGAGAGAGAAAAGAGAGAGAGAGAGAAAGAGAGAGAGAGAGAGAGAGAGAGAGAGAGAGAGAGAGAGAGAGAGAGAGAGTTAGAGAGAGAGAGAGAGAGAGAGAGAGAGAGAGAGAGAGAGAGAGAGAGAGAGAGAAGTTTAGCATTACTTATTGTGGACCACTTCCCTTACTATCAAACTACTCCAACCCTTCAATATTCAGTTCCCTAGATTTGCTGAAGTTTTGTTCCTTGCTGGCATAATTGTCCAGCTTAACTTTCAGAAGTACTTTGAGAGCCTGCAGCAGTAGTGCTATTACCTAAAAATGGAAGTGGCAATATCTATGTGTGAAACCTTGCTTGACTTCAGGCTCAACAATCACTCAGGATCACTTGGAAGCATAAAGTTTTACTCACCATTCCTGCCAGGCTTTACATTTTCCATGTTATATCTTCTATACTAGTCATATTAGTAAGCAATAGGCCCTGTGTAAAGGTAAAAGAGGCTGAATTTCCTTCAATGCTCCCAAAAGGGAGTTTCCTGGTTCTTTGATCCTGAGGGAAGAACCAGAATCAAGGATGCCTAATAATTTTGGAGGGCTAAATTCTGGTTTATGTACTTTGATGCTTGGTTTAAGAATATTTTCATCAAAAATGAGAGGTAGCAGAAAGGGAGATTTGTTTGATAAAAAATGCAAACTTTTGGCCCATAGGAAAAGATGTACACTTCCTAGTTTTCATGGAAGTATATCAGGATTTCTATCCTTTTTTAAAGGACAATAATGTGAATTCTTTCAACAGTCTGTATTTTCTAATTTTAAATAAGAAAACAAAAGCTCTTTTTAATTTCATTCTAAAGAAATTCATTCATTAGTAGAGATCAAGGTTTAAATTAGGTTTTATCTTTAAAGTAAAGGCAACATTGATTAATTAGATTCATTTTCACCTCTCAGCATTTAACTGCCTGCTCCCACACCCAGAGTTTCTTTTCATATCCAGGAAGACAAAGAATTCAAATTTATTCCCTTTGAATTATAATGGGTGGTATTTTGTTTTCTAAGGCAGGGCTTTTCTCTATCCTCCAGAAGGTCAAGCTAATGTTAAAATCTTACCTGAAGGATCTCAACTTACAAATGATATCCACTATTTTTTGCTAGCTTCAAGACCAGTGCTTATCTTTCCCAACTCTAGGCACAGACTTTGCCTGTGTAGAGGGCTCACAACTGTGCCATTTAGATATATCATATATGATCGCCACAGTTGCTAGTATGCTCCCTCCCCAAATGGAAGAAAATGAGAAAAATAAAATAGCTCCTGCCATCAAGGAGCTTGTATTCTAATGGTGGAGATAAAAGCATATATGCAAAAGGACTGTAAAGTGATATGCCAGTAATCAGAGCAAGGCAACCATGCTCTACCTGATACAAATATGTCAGGACTTTTCTGAGCCTGTTTCTGGAAGTACATATGTGAGAGAGGGTCCTTGTCCTAATTCAAAGTATGCACAGATATTTTCTAGCTCTTTAAAGCAGGATGAAGAACAACCTTTTAATTAATTTTTGAGTTATTAGAGAGGGTACATGCCAAAGTCCCCAATTGAGAAACTCAAATTGTCAAAGAACTGTTGTAAGCCTCCTTATGGAGGGAGGCTAGGTCACTTTAGTATATCACCAGAAAAATTTTCTTCACCCAAGTTATTTGAATATAAACCCTTGGTTCCTATGTTGATTTCATTCTTTGTGTGTGTACTTTTCAGCTCTTGGGGAACAGAGGATGGAGACAGAATGAACCAAGCTATGATCTGATGAGTTTTAAAAGGTCAAAATAGCCACTGGATTTCCACAGAGTGGGATGGGTGTAGAGCCAGGAAGAAACAAGCTCTGGGGATCCATGTGCATAATCCAGAATTGACCTGGATGAAACTAGCAGCCCAAATGCCTTGTGCAAGTAAGAGAGGAATACAGTGTGAAACGTGCTAAGCTAAAATGGAAAGTGAATAGAGCTATGGGAAGAATCTCTGGAGCTAACCCTTTGATGCCACTGTCCCTAGTGATAATGTGTAGAGAAGGGTACACTAATTCAAGGGAACATTTTTGTATTTTGGTTCTTGCTGTATTAATTCAGCAGATATACCTCTATAAAATCTAATTGATGTTAATTGATTAATCTGTACTGAGAAATCTATGCATTAACCATATTAGAAAGATAATAACTTGCAATAGCAAATCATGTTGGGGTAGCAATTGCTGGTGCTTGATATTGGGGAGAAGATACTAGAACAGAGACATCATCCTATAGCATTATAAGGATCCTCCTGCCATTTAGGGATATTACCAGAAGCCTGAGGTGAGGTTCTATGGAATTGCTCTCCTTGCCTCAGAGACGCTTTAGGCACCCACCTGTAGATTCTTTCCAGTCCTCCATTCTGTGAAGAGTTGCTAACTCAAGGTTCAACCTTTGGTAAAATACAATCCTCTAGGATCTGCTCCTGATTTACTTATAAAGTCCTGGGGAATTATACTCTGATTCACAAGATTTACATAAGCTTAATCAATATCTCTTCACAGCTGAAACTCAATCCTTCATTGCTATGCCCCTCTCTTCCTCTTGTCCTCACATAAATACTTCACCTCCACTTTCACTGCATTGCACTCAGAACTTTCAGTTGATTATAATGATTTCTTTTTTTTTTAATTTTTTAAATTTATTTATTATTTTTTTTTTAAAGCAATTGGGGTTAAGTAACTTGCTCAAGGTTACACAGCTAGTCATTATTTATGCGTGGGTGCTCATTTTCTGAGGCCGGATCTGATCTCGGGTCATCCCAACTCCGAGGCCGGCACTCTTACTCACTGCGCCACCTAGTCGCCCCTTTAGGGCAATTGGGGTTAAGTAACTTGCCCAAGGTTACACGGCTAGGTTTTTGTTTTTTGTGCGGATTAAGTGTCGGAGGCCCGCTCCGAACTCAGGTCCTTCTGATTCCAGGGCCGGTGCTCTATTCACTGCGCCACCTAGCCGCCCCGATTATAATGATTTCTTAGTGGAAGACTACAAGACGACCCCACCCCAATTAAACAATTAAAAGAGGGACCTATCATTGGAGTAAAGCTGGCATCATCTAGTAAGTAAGATAGAAATTGGCAGTCTAGTAGTAGAATAGTGTCAAAGCCAACAAGCTCCTTGCTTGTTTGAAAAACTACTTGTCTGAATAGTAGCAAAGTGAAGTTGAACATGATAAAAGAAGGAAGTTAATTGATGGGTGATAAATATTTTCTTGTAGCCCAGCAATTCATGCAGGCTCTCTTCTGAAAAACATCTTCATCTTCAGTATGAATTGGTTGACAGAGTACCAGATAGATGAAATTATATAAGTGCCAGAAGTATTGAAATAAGAAGCATGAGTTTTAGTATTATTCTACTACTGGTAATTTTCAGATTGGCCAATTGCTATTTTGTTGCTGGGGGTAATAAATCTTATTTTTCTGAGTATGAGAACTCAAAATGGTCTCATGTAACTTGCTCACAGAGCTGTGGTCGGATCAGAGATTTCTAGTTCATTACCTTAATCATATGGATTTCTAAAGCTGACATTTCATTGTTTATTTTTTTTTTTGTAGGTGATTTAGGAAGCATAGTCCAATTCTATGTATGTGTTTCTTTATAAATGGTTTATGGGATAATTATTTCCATGATTTGCTTCTATCTAGAGAAGTGGGGGGGTGTAGCAGAAATTATACCATTTTTTAATTAATTGAAAGAGCATCAGTGATGAAAATATTTATGTTCCAGTCTTAGTTGCTTGCCACTTAACCCAAGTTAAATTCAGTATTTCTCTAATACCTTCCCTTCTTCCACACTTCACTATTTTCAAGGCACTGGCATCATTTAAGTATCCCAGGTTTGTAACCTCAATATTATCCTAGACTTTTCCATCTTCACATATAGTCAGTTGTCAAAACTTGCTAATCAATCAAAAGAGTAAACTACTGCTTTGAAATCTGAGTTAAAGCAGGTGATGTCACCTAATCTGGAAGATGGAATTTAGCTATTCAGCATAGAAGGAAACAAGCTAATTTAAAATGAACAGTACACTAGGAACAATGCGATGAGTACAAAGTAGCCTAAAAAATAGCTGCAATCATATAAGGAAGTATTAATCCCACTTGGTTTGGAGGACTAGGTGAAGCTTGGTGGAGGAAGTACATGAGCTGGATTTGAAGGAAGAGAATCTTTTTTTTTTAAATACATAAATAGGTGTTTTAATCTTTTATTCTGAAATTAAGGAATAAAACAAGCATTTCCACAACAAAGTAGAATAGAAAAAAAAAGGTTGATTGTATATGAAACTTGGAATCTATAATGTACAACTTGCTTGAAAGGAGAGAAAATTTCAAGAAACATGTGAGGAGGGAATACAAAGCAGGTACAACACATATTCTGGATGAATGTAGTGATTCTAGGGGAGGTGGGTAGTTATTGTTATTTCATTTTGACTGGAATAAAAAGTACATGAAATAAAATAATCTAAGACTATGAAGACCTGTTGTAGCTAGATTGTGTATATATATATATATATATATATATATATATATATATATATATATATATATATATGATAAGGATCCTGCATTTTGTGGTGAAGGTATAGGGAGATGCTCTAATGGTTTGTGAGAAAGGAAGTAACATTGGTTTTGGTTTTGAATCCTCCCTCTGTTCTCAACCTTACTGTGTTTAGCATGATCCTAAGCAGAATTATGCTTGCTAAGAAGAACCAAAATAATCAATGTCACCTCATGGAAATCAGTTTTCTTCCCCAAGGAGGGGTGCTAAAAGAGGTGATCAATTTACAATAAGAGTTCAGTATGGGACAATTAATTTGTTCCTATGATATTACAGGATGAAAAATCTAGAGCTAGAAGCATCTCCAGGCCTTGTAGTTAAATGCCCTAATTTTTCAAATTGAAACTGATATTCCAGAAGTTTCAATGATTGACCAAGGTCCACCTCTGAAAGGATTTAAGAGGAAAGATCAAATATCAAAAAGGCTAAGGCTGACCTGCCTTTAACTTGCACTCTGAGTGTCCAAGTCAAAATGTTACTGGAGTAGAGAAGGACCCAATTTCTCCATCTCTCTCTGGCGTCACACACTAGCTGGGGATTAACAGCCCAGGGGATACCACCTAGCAAGGGACTGTTTTAAAATAATTCAGCACTTTACTACAACAGCATGATGACCATAAAGATTGTAATGTAGTACCAAAACAGCAAATTCTTTCATTAACAGTCTCCTGGTAATTTTCTCCAGGAACTATTGAACACACTCTCTTTGTGATGTGGAGGAGAAGGGATGGATATGGCACAAGCTACACTGAGAAATGATCTGCAAATTGGTGGATATATGTGGGATTATATTTTTTACAGAATTAAATGTTAAAGCTACAGGATAATTTAAAGATAATTTATTTTTAAATATTTGCAAGTTACTCAGTTATGATTTTTTTAAAAAATAATAATACTCCTAGTTGTGCCTCAAGTCAGGAATGACTAAGTAACTGAAAGGAACAAAAAAAAGGATGAATAGTTGGATGACTAAGAAAACATTTATGGAGATCTCAGTATGTGACAAATACTATACCAAGGTCAAAGGATATGGATATAAAAAAAGGAAAAAAATCCCTTCCCTCAAGAAGCTTATGTTATAGGGAGGAATGTTGTAATTCAGAAAATTAAAAGGGATGGAGTAATGGCAAATGGACAGATAGGAGAGGGTTACACACTTTCAAGTAGCAATGGAAGTACTGATTGAATACAGAATTTGAAATTGGGAATATGTATCCTTAATTTAGTTCCATATTTATAGAGCAATACTAAAAGCATTTAGTGTTCTTTTAGTGTGATCCAAATATAGTTATCTAGTTCAAATTAGAATCATTTGGGCTAAGAAAAATAGAGTACGTAGGGCTGCATGAGTCTAGGCTATGTGACTAAGAATTCTTGTATTAGATGTGGCAAGAAGTTTTTGATTATTATTATTTGTTTTCTCACAGATTCCTGACTTTTGTGGCCCCAAATATAATGGGAAAGAACTAGATGCAATGCATGGAAAATTTCAGAGGAGAGGATCTGAGGAAGCATAAAAACAATTAGAGATGTGCAAAAGAGAAAAAGGCTGCTTTGGATTGCTTTCAAACTGAGAGTACCTGACTATTTGCCAATTTGTAATTAAGAGAATTCTTTTGTTTGTATGGGTTAGCCTACATATGCCCTATCTGATGTCTCTCCAACTCTGAGATTCTATGATTCAAATTGGGAAGGCAAATTTATCTCTGTCTCATTTGTTTATCCTTCTATAAAGTTCCAGTCAGTTGGTCTAATAGGCAGAGGTTTAGCATCAAAGCCAGCAACAGCTATTTTCAAGTGCTTTCTCTGACTTAGATTCACTATGTGACCACAGGCAAGTCACATCTCTTACATTCTGAGTCAGTCCTCTTAATTATAGGTTGAATTATAGCTAATATATATATTTTATATCTACTATATAGAAACTAGATTTGGATAATTTATTTAACAATAACAAAACTCTCTTGGACCATATGTTTCCTATATTAAACCTATAATATAAAATTCAGATTTCAATAGATGAGATCATTTATAAGCAGTGTGGAGGGATGGACTTTTATAGCAATTAAAAGATATGGTTTCAAATTCAGGCTCTGCTTTTTGTCACATCTCTTCACATCTTTGGGCCTTAGTTTCCTCCTCTAAAAAATACATTAAGCTAGCTGAACTTTGAAGCTCCTTATACCTTTAAATCTAATGATCCACCCAGTCAATCAATCAGCATTTATGAAACTATTTTTTTATAGGAAATGTGCTAGGCATTATCTTTCCGCAATAAGTTTTCTTTACCTGGTAATTTTACAGATAATTCACTAGACTTCATGTGTTTGGTACCAGTCATTTGACACAGTCTTTGAAACCAATAGTTAACACAATATTTGAGAAGCTTTCCAGGAGGCTAAGACTGTAAAAAATCACTGACCAAAATAAAAAAGAAACTACTTTTAGTTTTATATGTTAAAACTAATATCATAGAAAAATGATAATTGGAGCTTTTGATCCTTCTTCACTTTATGTACTTGTAAGTTGAGCAAAATGTCTTCAGTGCCTATAAGAAATCAATGTTCTCCAAAATGCCCTCCTTGAGGTTTATTTTTAAAAACAAGATCAGTGAAAAAACCAACTGATTCTTTAGTAATGTTATGTACAGTGAATACAATTAATTGGTAAGTTGCCTTAATGATAGAAATAAATGGATTATTTGCAATATTTTACCTCAAATGACCAAGTTCTTACCCTTCACCAATGTCTGATATAGTTTTTCTTTAGATTCCTTCTTGTGAATAATTTTCTCTATTTTAGTTACTCATAATTAAATTTTTGTTTCAGAATGTGAACCCAACTAAAGATAAGTCCTTAGTATGGCACTATCATTTTTCAAGATAACTACTACATCTTTAAAAGTGAAAGCACAATTTACAAGAATAAGTGGACTCATGTAAAGACATGAAAGAAATGTTATTTCCTAGGCATTGGGGTCTCTGTGTTTGAAAATTCCCTCCACCGATATAGATCACAACACATCTTTAACTTACAGTTTCACAGGATTGTAGAATTAGAATTGATGTCATAGGATCATGAATATAGAGCTGTAAGAAGACTCAGAAACCATCAAATTCAACACCCTCATGTTATGTATAAGAATCCTGAAATTCAGAGTTAAAGTGATTCAGTAGAGGACTTTTCTAATTGTTTCAGTTATTAATCCTACTCCCTACCCAATAAAAATTTTTGTACAAATCAAATCTTTCCCCATATATTAGACATTTAATGGGGTATAAGGTGTGTTCAGGGAAAACTAGTACATGTGGTGTGAGGGCTGCTGAGACTTCTGAGGGTTTCTTTCTACCTCTGGTGTCCACCTGATCCACCAAACTCTTACCTGTGACTCCAAAAAGCTGTAGCATGCACAACAGCTACACCCAGGTAAACTATTTTGGCATACAGCCTAAACCGGGCTGAAGGTAACCAAGGGCTCTGAATCCCATCAAGAAGTGTCTACCCCAAGTGTACAAATACTTTCCTTGGTGGAATGGGCAAATGAGAACAATTCGTTCCAACAGCCATGAAGGCAGCTGAAGCTGCACTGTGGAGTACTTTAAATTTGGTTAGACATCAAAGACTTTGAAGACAATCAGCATATCCCAGGCCATCAGTAATTTTCTTGACTCTGTCCTGCAATTGGACTGTGATAACTCTAGAAGAGACAGTGTGACCAACAACTTAGTACAACTCTGCATCACTTAAAGCCGATTTATACATAAATTAAAAGATATCATCTGTACCATTTAACCATTTTGCCAATTTCAAAGTGTTGTGGCAACAGACGAGCGATGAAGCAGCAGGTGTGAATACACTGGGAGCTATTCTTACAACCCTGTACATAGGTGATGCAGGCAATTGGCACATCTTCCCCCCATTCCCTGGAAGCAGCAGTGGGATTCAGCAACCCCCAGGTGTCTGAGCAGCCTTTTAATGATTGTACTACTCACCTCCTAGTGTGATGAAGGGCTGAGAAAAGGTGCCCTAAAAATTGTCTGCTTACCCATCTGTGGACTGATTACCATGTCAGGCAGGGATCCCATCTTGATTTCAAAACTTGTAAAGCAAGTGTACAAAAACTTTTGTAAGATGATTCCACTCACAAGAGTACATGGAATGTACACACTCTTATTTTTTAAACAAATGCTTTATTAACTTCTGTTTTACATCATTCATTTCCGCGAGATGTTGAGTTGCAATTTTCCCCCGTTTTTCCCCTACCCACCCTCCCAGAATAGCAGTTGCGCAAGATATCACTTCACCCAATCTGCTCTCTCCCATATCTTCTCCCATACCCCCTTTGACTTTTCCATTAGAGGAAGGTGAATCTCTGTGCCCCAATGCCTGAACATCTTATCTCCCAATAACATGCAAAAGAGTATTAATAATAGTATTTATATATATTTGAAACATTTAATTTTAAGACTTTGAATTTCAGATCCATTCCCTTCCTCCCTTGTCACCCATTCCCTCTGGGAAGATAAGTAATTCAGTATATGTTGTACATGTCCAGCTATGCAAAACATTATTATTATATATTGTACAAGGCTGCTTATAATTCCGTCCCACCCATCCCATCCCCCACCTGGTACATTCCCTACTTGATCCAGTCCCTCTTCTATAATGGGTACTTCCCACTGCCCCTCTCCCCAAGAATGCCCTCCCATCCATCATCCCTCCTCTCATCCCCCTTCCCCCTATTCTGCTGCAGGTTGAGATATCCCATTTAGTATGTATGTCATTCTCTCCCTGAACCAAATTCAATGAGAATGTGGCTTTGCCTTTTTGCTTCCTATTCTTCCCTTCCCCTACAGCCACTTCCCCTTGCTTCTTCTGCATGAAATAGTTTACCCTACCCTGTCTCTCCCCATCTCCTCTTGCCACTTTCCTCTCTCATCTCATAATTTCTCCCCTTAAGTATCATCCCTTCCCAACAAATTCAACGTATGCCCTCTATCCATGTATAACTGTAACCATATACACACACATTCACATATGTATTCATATGACCACACCCCCTTCTTCCATTATTTTCATACTGAGAGAAGTTTCATCAGTCACAATTATTGTTTTTCCATGTAGGAATGTAAATAGGTCAAATTTGATAAGGTCCTTTTGATCTCTTTTCCCTGATTACCTTCTCAGGTATCTCTTGCTTCTTGTGTCTGGATGTCAAATTGTCTATTCAACTCTGTTTTTTTCCTCAAGAATGCTTGAAAGTCCTCTATTTCACTGAATGAACATATTTTCCCCTGAAACACAATACTCAGGTTTGTTGGGTAGGTGACCTTTGGGTTCAGTCCCAGCTCTTTCGTCCCTCTGGAATATCATATTCCATGCCCTTCAATCCCTCAGTGTAGAAGCTGCCAGGTCCTGTGCTATTCTGATTGTGTTACCACAATATTGAAATTGTTTCTTCCTGGCTGCTGGTAGTATTTTCTTCTTGATCTGGGGATTCTGGAACCTGGCTATAATATTCCTGGGAGCTTTCTTTTGGGGATCTTTCTCAGGAGGTGATCTGTGGATTCTTTCAACCTCTATTTTGCCCTCTGGATCTAAAACATCAGGGTAATTTTCCTTGAGAATTTCTTGAAGGGTGATTTCTAGGTTCTTTCTTTGATCATGGCTTTTGGGTAGTCTAATAATTTTTAAATTGTCTCTCCTGGATCTATTTTCCAGGTCAGTGGTTTTTCCCATGAGATATTTCACATTGCCTTGTATTCTTTCATTTGTTTGGATCTGCTTAAGAGCATCTTGATTTCTCTTAAAGTCACTAGCTTCCATTTGCTCCAGTCTAACTCTGAAGGAATGAATCTCCTCAGTTTGCTTTTGAGATTCTTTTTCCATCTGGCAAATTTGGCTTTTTAAGGCATTCTTCTTCTCATTGCTCTTTTGGACCTCCTTTGCCATTTGAGTTAGTCTATTTTTAAGGTGTTGTTTTCCTCAGTCAGGCTGTTGACCCTCATTTCATACTTCTCCTGCATCCTTCTCATTTCTCTTTCCAATTTTTCCTCCACTTCTCTTATTTGATTTTTAAAGTCCTTCTTAAGGTCCTCTATGGCCTGTAACCCACTCATATTTTCCTTTGGGGCCTTTGCAGCAGGATTTCTGAACTTACAGTCCTCCTCCTGTTCTATGCTTTGATCCTCTTTGCCCCCAAAATAGGAGTCTAATGTTGCAATTTTCTGTTTAATTTGTTTCCTTTGCCTTGGCATGTTGCTACTTAATTACTTGACTTTGGGGCTCATTGCCACAGTATGGCTCTGCCACCAGACAGGGGAGCTTCCATCCCGAATGTGTAGGGGGACAACTTCCATTTCTGGCAAGCTGGATGTCTTCCCACGACCTCCACCCCAGACCACAATCCAGACCCAGGGAAGTTAAAGCAAGAGCGATTACCCCACAAGACTGATTGCTGGATCTCCCCACAGTTCACAGGCCAGGAGCTGGAGCTAGCCACTGAAAACTACAAAATGGCATGTCTCCTCAGCGGCTTCTAGCCCCCAGGGGAGGAAACCGACACATTCCCCAAATACTGGTCCCCAAGTACATAGGGCACTCACCTCTCGCTTTGTCCTAGGCACCTCTGTGTTGATAATTCTGGAATCGCCACAGCTGCTGGTGTTCTGGGGTCCCTCCAGTTGGCTGTTGGCCTGTCCGCCCTGGGGCTAAAACTGAGGCTCAGGAAGATCTGGGCTCGGCTCTTGGTGCACTGGGCTGTAGGCTCCCAGATTGCTGAGCTGGCCCTTTCTGTAGGGGTGCTGTGCTGTCCTCAGTGGGAGGTTATCTTCTCTGTGTAGTTCTGTGGGTGCTGGGCCTCCAGAAGTTGTTCACAGTTCCCTTTTACATAGTTTGTAGGTGATCTGGGGGGAGAGTGCTTGGATGTGCTGTTTCTACTCTGCCATCTTGGCTCCGCCCTAGTGAAGTGTGCGCACACTCTTATTGACAACACAAAATCTAGTTGGCCTGAAAGACAAACAGCTTTTGTTGGAAGAAAACCTGGCAAGTATTACATCCAAACAATAGCCCTGAGTGAAACAAGATTGACAAAGTCCAGCTTACTGAAGTCAGAGCTGGATGCCCATTTTCCTGCTGTGGCCCCAGTGAAGGGAAGCATCATGAAGCTGGTGTAGGTTTTGCAATCATAATAAATCTGTTCAAGAAGCTTGTATGCCTGCAAAAGGAGGGAATGAAAGTTTCATGTCAATGTGATTCCCACTTGCAGTGAAATGTCACATCACCATTATCAGTGCCTATGCTCCCACCATGACAATCTCTGATGAGGTCAAAAAATCATTTTATGAAGACCTGGAGAGCCTCATCACCAATGGGTCAAAAGAAGACAGGCTTATAATTCTGGGTTTATTTAATGCTACAGTAGGCTGAGACGACAAGACATAGAAGGGGGTACTAGAAAGGAATGTAGTTGAAAGAACAGTAGTCACTTGCTACTGAAGACTTGTGCATCTCATGACATCTCATCACCAACACTATCTTTCATTTACCAAAACGCAGTAAAAGTTTATGGATGTTGAATCTTTGTAGCAAATATTGGCATTTAGTAGATTGTGATTTTAAAGAGAAGAGTCATGTGAGAATGGTCCTCTCCAAGCTAAATATTTACATTCAACAAAAGTAGTGTGTCAAGGCAAAATGACTAACAGAGGAATTAATATCAACATATTAGAGTGCTTCTCTGAACAGAATTAATTTATTGCTAACTTGGAGAGAAAGTTGAGCTAACACACAGGTGGCAACAGTGGAGCAGAAAAAGAGTGGGCAGCTTCTAGAGATTTGGTATATAGCACTGCATGTGGGTCAGAACAGTCACAAGCATCAATAATAGTTTGATGAAAATGATGGGGAAATTCAGAAGTTTCTTAATGAAAAATATCAATTTCATAGACTTTACCAATAGGGTAGTTCACCCAACTGTATGAAAACAGCATTTAATTCAATCAAAAGCTAAGAACAAGCAAAGTTTAGAGATGTAGTATTCTTGGTTAAGTAAGAAGGCAGATGCAATTCAGTTTTATGCTGATAGTAACAATCCAAAGCACTTTTATGATACCCTGTAGGCTATTTATGGGTCAAAGACCTAAGGTGTATTTCAACTACTCAGTGCTGATTCAGACACATTGATTTGTGATAAGGCCATGATCCTAGAGAGATGGGATAAACATTTCTACTTCTGTTCTCAACAGATAATAATCAATCAATGCTGAAACCATTGACCATTTACCTCTCAGGTTGAAGGCAATCCCTCTTTGTCTAAAGTTCCAATTGAAGAAGAGCTTTTGAATGCAATTAGGGTCCTTCCATGTGGCAAAGCACTGGTGATGATTCTATTCCAGCTGAGATTTACAAGGTAATAGGTCAATTGCTCATGCAAAAGCTTTGTCCATATTTTTAAAAGTAAAGGGCCTGTGACAATCACAAGAGGATATTCTAAGTAATTGCTGGCAAAATTCTTTTTTTTTTTTTTTTTGCTTTTTGGAGGGCAATTGGGGTTAAGTAACTTGCCCAAGGTCACACGGCTAGGTTTTTGTTTGTGTGTGCGTTAAGTGTCTGAGGCCGGATCCGAACTCAGGTCCTTCTGACTCCAGGGCCGGCACTCTACTCACTGTGCCACCTAGCCGCCCCGCTGGCAAAATTCTTGCCCGAGTACATCTCAAAAGGTTGATACTTCACCTGGAAGATTTTCATCTACCGGAGTCAGTGTGGCTTCAGAAAGGGCTGAGGAATGATTCATATTGTGTCTGCTTCTCAGCAACTCTAGGAGAAATAGCAGGAGGAGAAGAGAGGTCTGTATAACATTGTAGATCTGACTAAGGCCTTTAATATTTTCAGTCATGAGGGCTTATGGAAAATTGTCAAAATTTGGATTCTGGAGAAGTTCATCAGTATTATGTATCAAATTCATGACAGTATGCTTGCTCTGGTTCTGTATAATGGACAATGATTTCATGCTTTCTCAATCATGAGTGGAGTGCAGAAAGGTTGTGTGTTCGCTCCCATGCCTTTTAGCATGATGTTTTCAGCCATGTTGTCAAATGTCTTCAATGAGGACAAATACAGCCTCAAGGTCAGCTACCTCACTTATGGTAAATTCTTTAACTTGAAAAGGTTACAAGCCAAGACTTAAGGGAGGAAACATGAATGAGCTCTCCCCCAAACCCCTTCAAATACCTATAAAAAAGACTCTGAAAAATTTGGAGAGAAGCAGAAGCCACAAATGGGGTAAAACTAATTTCTAGCCCAAGACACCCTGAAAGTTGACAGGAACATTCTGTTGCATCATGCTGAGAGAGGAACACAGTCTAACACAGGTCACACCAGCACAGACTCCCAGTAAACCAGGAGTAAGCCATGAGAGTGACTAAATCAGCAGTGGTGGTGGTGGTGTCAGCAGTGACAGTTGCTTATGTAACTCTCAGCCTACAGATAACAAGGAGAGAGAACAATGGGTCAGAAGGAGATTATAGGGTCTCTTTGCTAGCACGGATTCAGGTCTCTGTTACTTTACCCATCCTTGGATCTGGGTCAGAGTTCTGGGTGCCAGTACTGGACCAAGGAGGAGCACTGGCATAGTGAACTTGTGGCAGCAGTGGATAGGGAACTCTGCTCACATCTACAGGGCAGAAAAGAGTGTTTGTAGTCACTCATAAACAAGATCACAAGCCAGGAGAGGAGTAAACACTTCACATTAGATCATACCACCTTGGAAGAACTGAAAAGTTACAGGTCCCTAGAAGTAACTCTAAAAATATTTGCATAAAACTCCTGAAGCTTGGGAAAGTGAATCCTCCTCACTGAGGCAGAGACATACCTTAAAAAGAGAAAAAGTCAACCAATAGGCTAGAAAAATGAGCAAAGGTCAGAAAAATAATCAGACTATAGAAAATTACTTTGGTTACAAGAACTATCAAAATGCACTCAGATTAAAACAACAAAGTGAGAGCTCCAAAACCTCCAAGAAAAGATATGAATTGGTTAAAGGACATGGAAGAGTTAAAAAAGGATTTTGAAAATTGTGTAAGAGAAATAGCGGAAAAAATTAGAAAGAGAAATCAGAGCAATGTAAGAAAATCACAAAAAACAAGTCAACAGTTTGCTAAAGCAGACCCAAAAAAGTACTGAAAAAAATAATGGCTTAAAAATAAAGTAGACCAAATACCCAAAGATGTCCAAAAAGCCAATGAGGAGAAGAATATCTTAAAAATTAAATATTGTCCAAATGGAAAAAATAAAGAGGTCCTGAAGTGTAGTGAAGAAAAAATGAGATGACTCTATGAGAAATGAAAAAATTATAAAACAAAACTTAAAGAATGAAAAAAAAATAGGAGACAATGTGAAATATCCAATTGGAAAAATAACTGACCTGGATAATACATCCTGGAGAGAGAATTTATGAGATATTGGGCTAGCTGAATACCATGATCAAAAAAGAGCCTAGATCTCATTTTCAAGAAATTATCAAGGAAAACGTCTCTAATATTTGAGATCCAGAGGGCAAAATAAAAATTGAAAGAATCTACCATCACCTCCTTCCCTAAAGGAAATCTCAGAGGGATACTGTAGACAAATTCCAGAGTTCCCAGATCAAGTAGAAAATATTGCAAGCCATCAGTAAAACAAAACAACTCAACTACTTGAGGCAAAAAATAAATTTGGCCAAGTTGCAGGATATAAAATAAACCCATATAAAACCTCGGCATTCCTGTATATATCTCTAATGAAATTCAACAGCGAGAGATCAAAAAGGAAATTCCATTTAAAGTTACTGTAGACATTTTAAACTATTTGGGGATCTACCTGCCAAAAACAAACCCAGGACCAGAACACAACTACAAAACACTTATCACACAAATAAAGTCAGATCTAAATAATTGGAAAAATCCCAATTGCTCATTGCTGGGTCGAGCTAATATAATAAAAATGACAATTTTGCCCAGATTAAATTATATATTTAGTGCCATATCAATCAATTTACCAAAAAAACTACTTTATAGAGTCAGACAAAATAGTAACAAAATTTATTTGGAAAATCAAACAGTCTAGAATATCAAGGGAATTAATGAAAAGAAATGCTAGGGAAGGTGGACTAGCTATACCAGATTTTAATCTGTATTATACAGCAGCAGTCAACAAAACTGCTTGATAATGGCAGAGGAGTAGAATAGTGGATCAATGGAATAGATCAGGTGCACAAGATCCAGCAGTTAATGAGTATAGTGATCTATTGTTTGATAAACCCAAAGATCTCAGTTTTTGGGATAAGAATGCACTATTTGACAAAAACTGCTGGGAAAACTGGAATATAGTATGGCAGAAACTGGGCATAGACCATTATCTAAAACACTATATCACAATCAAGTCTAAATGGGTGCATGATCTAGATTTACAGGATGATACTGTAAGCAATCTGGGAAAGCAGAGAATAATTTACTTGTCAGATTTATGGAAAGGGAAATACTTTAGGACCAAACAAGAATTAGAGAGCATTATAAAATGCAAAAGGAATAATTTTGATTACATTAAATTGAAAAGTTTCTATACAAACAAAGCCAATGTAACCAAGATCAAGAGGGAGGTGGGAAATTGGGAAAGAATTTTTACAAACTATGTCTCTGATAAAGAACTCATTTCTAAAATGTACAGAGAATTGCGTCAAATCTATAAGAATACAAGTCATTCCCCAATTAACAAATGTTCAAAGGATATGAACAGACAGTTTTCAGAGAAAGAAATTAAATATATCTATAGACATATGAAGAAATGCTCTAAATCACTATTGATTAGAGAAATGCAAATCAAAACAACTCTGAGGTACCACATCTCTCCTGTCAGATTGGCTAAGATGACAAAACAGGAAAATGACAAATGCTGGAGAGGATGTGGGCAAATTGGAACACTAACGCATTGCTGGTGGAGTTGTGAACTTATCCAACCATTCTGGAGAACAATCTGGAATTATGCCCAAAGGGATATAAATAATTTCATATCCTTTGACCCAGCAATACCACTTCTATGGTTATATCCTAAAGAGATCATAGAAGTGGGAGGAAGATCCATATGTACAAAAATATTTATAGCATCTCTTTTTGTGGTTGCAAAGAATTGGAAACTAAAGGGGTGCCCATCAATTGGAGAATGGCTAAAAAAGTTTTGGTATATTCATGTAATGGAATACTATTGTGCTATAAGAAACGAGGAGGAGACAGATTTCATATTCACCTGGACAGGCTTATACAAACTGATGCTGAGTGAGAAGAGTAGAACCAGGAGAAATTTGTATACAATCAGAGACACAACAAATGTGTGATGACCAACTGTGACAGACTGGACTCTTTGCAGCAATGCAGTGATATAAGTCAATCCCAAAAGACTCATGAAGGAGCGAGATGCCTACATCCAGAGAAATAACTAGAAAGAACTCAGTTTGAATCCTGATGGAACCAAACTACTTGACCTTTTTCTTTTCATTGTTTGGTTTTATTTCCTCTTTACCATTTTTCATTTCATCTAGTACAATATGCCTTTGTAACCTGACTAATGTCTAACGTGAAACTATTTGCAGATCCTATACTGGACTATATGCCATCGTGGGGAGTGGGGGGAGGGAGTGAAGGAAAATTTGAAACTCAAGGAACTATGGAATTGAATCTTTTAAACTAAAAATAAAGAAATAAATTAAAAAAAGAAAACAAAACAATTCAAGCATTATGGAAACATAATCAAGATAACACAAGAGTTAGTAATTTCTGTGTTAAGGGATGGGAGAGTTGGAATATGATATTTCAGAGGCCAAAGGAACTAGGATTACAACCAAGAATCACCTACCAAGTAAAACTGAGTGTAATCCACGGGGGTGAGGGGAAAGGGATTATTTTCAATGATGTAGAGGAATTTAATGCATTTTCGACAAAAGACCAGAGCTAAATAAAAGTTTTGCTTTCAAATACAATTCTCAGGAGAAACATGAAAAGATAAACAGGAAAGAGAAATGATAAGGGACTTATTAAAGTTAAACCGTTTAGATTCCTATACGGATACCACAAAGGAAAGTGGTGGAGAGAAGAGGTATTTGACTGACAACCAATCCAAAGTTCTATAGATCCACTGTACTCATTGTTATATGCCTGTCAAAGCTGGAGAGTGTACAAGTACCACACCAGGAAATTGAATCAAATATATTTGAATTTTCTTAGAAATATTATGAAGATAACCTGGCAGGATAAGATAACCAGACACTGAGTTCCTTTCTTGAATGAAACTGCCAAGCAGGGTGGACTTCCAGGAGCCATGATGGCAGAGTTAGCAGCCATATAATTGTACCTCTCACATATTCACCTCCAAATAACATAAAATAGCAGCTCAAAACAAATCTGGAACAGCAGAGCAGGGACAGGGTGGAGCAGTCTTTGAGGCCAGTAGACCTGAAGGATTGGCAAGAAAGGTCAATCTCACTCAGGTAAAAGGGGAATGCTTTCCAAGACAGCAAATATCTGAGCAAGCTATCAAGAAGCCCCACCTCAGCAAACCAGCAGGAGATCCTGAGCCTCAGCATGCTGCTGCAGGCAAACAGCAACACCAGGATCCCCCCAAATATCTTAGCATAGTCTGGGGAACTGAAAAACAGTTCTGAGAATGACTACATGCTTCAGAGTAGCCCCAGGGAAACAGGTATGCTTCAGTACCTAGATTTCTATATACTTGAACCTCTATGTGCTCCAGCACAACTCCAGGAAAACAGGCATTGTCTAGGGTCCATACCTCCACATGTCTTAGTGTAATCTCTGATGAAACACAGAAAAAAACAACTGGCATCAGTACATACTATACCCCACCACTAGGACTCCAGCTAAGCAGTAAGTAAATGGCCAGATGCCTATAATCTCCAGCAGCACCAGCCACCCACATCCCATCCACTCAAAATAGCAGCAAATGTGAGGTTTTCCCATGGGCCTCAGCAAAATGTCAGTGCATACAAGGCCTATAGCCACTGGCACATAAAACTTGAGACAGAGTTCCTTTCAACCTTGGAGTAGAGATAAAATTTTATTTATTTTTTTTATTAGACATTGTTATATTTATTTATTTAAACAAATGCTTTATTAACTTCTGTTTTACATCATTCATTTCCGCCAGATTTTGGGTTACAATCATTTTCCCCCCATTATTCCCCTACCCAACCTCCCAGAATAGTAGTCCCATAAGATATCACTTCCTCCAATATGCTCTCTCCCATACCTTCTCCCATAACCCCATCAACTTTTCCATTAGAGGAAGGTGAATCTTTGTGTCCCAATGCCTGCACATCTTATCTCCCTATTACAAGCAAAAGAGTATTAATAATAGCATTTATATATATTTGAAACATTTAATGTTAAGACCTCAAATTTCAGATCCATTTCCATCCTCCCTTGTCACCCATTCCTTCTTGGGAGATAACTAATTCAGTATATGTTGTACATGTCTAGCTATGCAAAACATTATCATAGTAGATATATTGTACAAGGTTGCTTATAATTCCCTCCCACTCATCCCACCCCCTACCTGGTCCATTCCCTACATGATCCTGTCCCTCTTCTATAGTGGGTTCTTCCAACATCCCCTCACCCCAAGGATGCCCTCCCACCCATCATCCCTCCTCTCATCCCCCTTCCCCCTATCCTGCTTCAGGTTGAGATATCCCATTTAGTATTATGTCATTTTCTCCCTGAACCAAATTCAGTGTGAATGTGGTTTTGCCTTTTTAGCCTTCCTTATTCTCCCCCTCCTTTGCAACCACTTCCCCTTGCTTCTTCTACATGGGATACTTTACCCTACCCTGTCTCTCCCCATCTCCTCTTGCCACTTTCCTCTCTCACCTCATAATTTCATCCCTTGAGTATTCTCCCTTCCCAATAAATTCAACCTATGCCCTCTATCCATATATAACTGTAACCATATACACACACATTCACATATGTATTCATATGACCACACCCCCTTCTTCCATTATTTTCATAGTGAGAAAGATATCATCAGTCACAGTTATTGCTTTTCCATATAGGAATGTAAATACTTCAACTTTGATAAGTTCCCCTTGATCTCTCTTCCCAATTACCTTCTCAGGCATCTCTTCCTTCCTGTGTCTGGATGTCAAATTTTCTATTCAATTCTGGTTTTTTCCTCAAGAATGCTTGAAAGTCCTCTATTCCACTGAATGACCATATTTTCCCCTGAAACAAAATACTCAGTTTTGCTGGGTAGGTGACCCTTGGGTTCATTCCCAGTTCTTTTGCCCTCTGGAATATCATATTCCATGCCCTTCGATCCCTCAGTGTAGAAGCTGCCAGGTCCTGGGCTATTCTGATTGTGTTTCCACAATATTGAAATTGTTTCTTCCTGGCCGCTTGTAGTATTTTCTCCTTGATCTGGGGATTCTGGAACCTGGCTATAATATTTCTGGGAGTTTTCTTTTTGGGATCTTTTTCAGGAGGTGATCGGTGGATTCTTTCAACCTCTATTTTGCCCTCTGGATCTAAAACATCAGGGCAGTTTTCCTTGAGAATTTCTTGAAGGGTGATTTCTAGCTTCTTTCCTTGATCATGGCTTTCAGGTAGTCCAATAATTTTTAAATTGTCTCTCCTGGATCTATTCTCCAGGTCAGTAGTTTTTCCCATGAGATATTTCACATTGCCTTCTAATCTTTCATTTGTTTGGATCTGCTTAACAGCATCTTGATTTCTCATAAAGTCACTAGCTTCCATTTGCTCCAGTCTAACTCTGAAGGAATGAATCTCCTCAGTGAACTTTTGAGATTCTTTTGCCATCTGGCAAATTCGTCTTTTTAAGGCATTCTTCTCCTCATTGCCCTTTTGGGCCTCCTTTGCCATTTGAGCTAGTCTATTTTTTAAAGTGTTGTTTTCCTCAGTCAGGCTGTTGACCCTCATTTCATACTTTTCCTGCATCCTTCTCATTTCTCTTTCCAATTTTTCCTCCACTTCTCTCATTTGATTTTTAAATCCCTTCTTAAGGTCCTCTATGGACTGCACCCCACTCATGTTTTCCCCTGGGGCTTTTGGAGCAGGACTTCTGACCTCACAGTCCTTTTCCCTCTCTATGCCCCCAAAATAGGAGTCTAGGGTTGCATTTTTCTGTTTCCTTTGCCTTGGCATGTTGCCACTTAATTGCTTGACTTTTGGGCTTGTTGCCACACTATGGCTTTAAGGCCAGATAGAGGAATTTTCGTCCCAAACGTGTGGGGGGCAACTTCCGTTTCTGGCAAGCTGTAAACCCACCCACGACTTCCACCCTAGATCACAATCCAGATCCAGGGAGGTTAAAGAAAGAGCGATTACCCCCCAAGACTGATCGCTGGATCTCCCCATGATTTGTAGGCTGGGAGCTGGAGCTGCCTCTGAAAACTACAAAATGGCATGTCTCCTCAGCAGCTTCTAGCCCCCAGGGGAGGGAGCTGACGCATTCCCCCAAATACAGGTCCCAAAGTCCATAGGACACTAACCTCTTACTTTGTCCTAGGCATGTCTATGTTGATAATTCTGGAGTCGCCACAGCTCCTGGTGTTCTGGGGTTCCTCCAGCCGGCTGCTGGCCCTGCCACCCTGGGGCTAAAACCTCGGCTCACGCGGACCTGGGCTTGGCTCTGCTCCTGTGGCTCTGCGTGCTTCCAGGTCCCAGACTGCTGCACTGGTCCTTCCTGCAGGGCTGCTGGGCTCTCCTCAGCGGGAGCTTAGCTTCTCTGTGTTGTTCTGTGGGTCCTGGGGCTCCAGAAGTTGTTCAGAGTCCCCTTTTACATAGTTTGGGGGGAATCTGGGGGCAGAGAGGCTTGGAGGAGCTGTTTCTACTCCGCCATCTTGGCCGAGATAAAATTTTAAAGAAAGGAAAATCCCTACCCCCCCCCCCAAAAAAAAAGAGGACAAGAAGTGAAACTGACCATTATGGTGATAAGGAAGACTGAGACACAAACTCAGAAGAGGCCAACAATGTCAAGACACTTATGGTCAAAACTCCAAAGAAAAATGGGTAGTGGTCTCAAATCCAGAAAGAACTCATGGAAAAGCTCAAAAAGTATCTTAAAATCATATAAGAGCATTAGAATAAGCATTGGGAAAAGAAATGAGAGTGCTGAAAGATAATTATTTTTTTAAAGACTCAACAGCTTGGGAAACTGCTTAAAAAGTAGAATTGACCAAATGGAAAAGGAGATGCAAAAATACACAGAAGAAAGCACTCCTTAAAGAAAACAATTTCCCAGATGGGGACAACTAGGTGGTACAGTGAGTAGAGAATCGAACCTGAAGTCAGGAGGACTAAAATTCAAATATTGCTACAGACACTTGACACTTAACTGGCTGTGTGACCTTGGGCAAGTCACTTAACCCTAAATGTCCTGCCTTTCCCACTCCAAAAAGAAAAAAAAGTGTAAACTTGGCCAAATGGAAAAGATAGTACAAAGGCTAATTGAGGAAAATACCTTAAAAGTTAGAATGGGGCAAGTAGAAGATAATGACTCTATGAGACATTAAGAATCAAAGAAATGCAAAGTATGAAAAATGGGAGGAAATGTAAAATATCACATAAAAAAACAAATGACTTGAAAAATATAAAATATACTTACATAAAATACAAAATTTACATAAATATTCATATTAAATATTAAAATATCCTGGATAACGAGAGACAATATCAGAATCATTGGACTTCCTGAAAGCCATAATTAAAAGTAGGAACTAGATAGAATCTTTCAAAAATTTTTCAAGGAATACGGAATTGATGTCTTAGAATCATGTGGCAAAATATTCATTGAAAGAATGCACCAAAAACTTCAGGAAAGATACACCAAAGTAAAACGAGAAGTAACATCATAACCAAAGTTCAAAATGATCAGGTGAGGGGAAAAAATGCTACAAGTGACCAAAAAAATAAATAAATAATTCAAATAGTGGGTGGTCACCATCAGTATCACATAGGTCCTGGCAGTGGCAACTGTAAGATAAGAAAGGGAAATGCAATTGGGTGCAAAAGGAAGGGAGAGGTAGAATAAGGTAATTCATCTCACACTGAGAGGTAAGAAAGACATATTTACAGTGGGTGGAAAAATGGGACGGATGGTGATGGGCATTGCTTGAACCTTACTCTCATCAATATTGGCTCAAAGAGAGAAAAAAATATACAAAACCAGTTGAATATAGAAATCTATCTTATCTGACATGGAAGTAGGAGGGGAGGAAATTAAGTAAAGAGGAGTGGATCAGGGACTGACAGAATAGAGGGGAAATCAAGGCAGTTGGTAGACAGAAGAAAAACACTGGTGGAGAGGGAAAGGGTGACAGAAGAGAGAGCACAAACAGGAAAAGTAATAGGATGGAGAGAAATACAGCGGTAGCAGTCATAACTGTGAGTGTGAATGGAATAAACTCTCCCATAAAACAGACATGGATAGAAGAGTGGATCAACACCTATAATCCTACAATATGTTGCTTAAAAGAAACAGGCTTGAAGCAGAGAGACACACATAAAGTAAAGGTAAGGGCCTGGAGCAGAATCTAATATGTTTCTGCTGCAATTAAAAAACAAAAAGCAGGAGTAGGAATCCTGATGTTAGAAAAAGTATAAGCAACAAAAGATCTAATTGAAAAAGATAAAGGAGGAAACTATATCCTGCTAAAAGACACCATAGACAATGAAGTAATAAAATTAGAAGAGCAATGAATAGTCTGCCTATCAGATCTATAGGGAGTGGAAGAATTCAGGACCAAACAAGAAATAGAAAGAATTATGAAATGCAGAATAGATAATTACTATCATATAACATTGAAAAGCTTTTTGTACAAGAAAAATAAATTCAAAGAAGGATGGAAGAAAAGCAGAAATCTGGGAAACAATATTTTAAAAAATAATTTATTATTTGTAATTTTCAACATACATTTCCACAAGATTTTGAGTTACAATTATTTCTCTCCCCATCTTTCCCCTACACTCTACCCCCAAATACAAGCCTAGTGAATACCCCTTCCCCCAATCTGTTCTCTCTTATATCCTCTCCCATCAACCCCCTAAATTTCTAGTAGGGCAAGATAGGTTTCTATATGCCAGTAACTGTATATCTTATTTCCCAGTTGCATGTAAATTAAAAAAAAAAAAACATTTTAAACATTTGTTTTGAAAATTTTGAGTTCCAGATTTTTCCTCTTCTTCCCTCCTCATATTCCCCCACTGGGAAAATAAACAAATCAATATAGGTTGTACATGTGTAGTTACCCAAACCATTTCCACAGTAGTTATAATGTGAAAGATTAACTATATTTCCCTCCATCCTATACCACCCTCACTTATTTTTCCCCTTTGACCCTAACCCTTTTCAAAAATGTTTGCTTCTAACTACACTCTCCTACAGTTTGCCTTTCCTTCTATCATCCCTGCTCTTATTCCCTACCCCCTATTTTTCTGTAGGGTAAGATACACAATTGCATGTGAATGTTATTCCCTCCTTAGACCAAATTCAATGATAATCAGGTTGTCCCATTCCCTTTCACCTTCCTGCTCTTCCCATCCACTGTAACATATCTCTCTCTTTCTCCTCCCAATAAATTCATGTCTCATAACTTAATTTTATTTTTTAAATATCATCCCTGCCTATTCAACTGATCCTGTGCACTCTCTCTATGTATACATGAAGATACAAATGCTCACACACAAACATACATATTTATATACCTATATACCTTCCTATACATATATATGTATGTATACATACCTATGTATGTGTGTATATATATATATATATACACACACACAAACACACACACACACACACACACACACACACACACACACACATATATATATATATGTATATATATATATATATATATATATATATATATATATATATTCCCTTCAACTATCCTCATTCTGAGAAA
Organism: Gymnobelideus leadbeateri; assembly: GCA_011680675.1. Lineage (NCBI taxonomy): Eukaryota > Metazoa > Chordata > Mammalia > Diprotodontia > Petauridae > Gymnobelideus > Gymnobelideus leadbeateri. Next base: position 136,729 of record WOXC01006278.1, on the reverse strand, counting down.
AGGCTTATGAGTTACAGTTAGTATTTTTCCATGTAGGAATGTAAGTAGTTCAAATTTAATAAGTTCCTTATGATGTCTTTTTCCTGTTTATCTTCTCATACTTCTCTTGCTTCTTCTATTTGAAGGTCAAATTTTCTGTTCAGCACAAGTTTTTTCATCAGGAATGATTGAAAATCCTCTATTTCATTGAATGAGCATTATGCTCAATGTTGCTGGATAGGTGATTCTTGGATTTAGTCCCAGCTTCTTTGAATTCCAGAATATCATATTCCAAACCCTTTGATCCCTTACTGTAGAAGCTGCTAGGACTTCTGTTATCCTGATTGTGTTTCTTCCTGACTGCCTGCAGTATTTACTCCTTGACCTGGGAACTCTGGAATTGGGCTATAATATTCCTAGATGTTTGCTTTTTTGGATCTTTTATCAAGACATGATTGGTGAGTTATTTCAATTTCTATTTTGCCCTATGATTCTACAGTATCATGGTAATTTTGCTTGATGAATTCTTAAAAGATGGTATCTAGGCTCTTTTTCATTGTGTCTTTCAGGTAATCCAAAATTTTTTAAATTACCTTTCTTGGATCTATTTTCCAGATCAGTGGTTTTTCTAATGAGATATTTCATATTGCCTTCTATTTTTGTTTGTTTTTATCTGTTTTATAGTATCTTAATTTCTCATAAAGTCATTAGCTTCCATTTGCCCTAATCTAGTTTTGAAAGAGTTGTTTTCTTCAGTGAGTTTTTGAAATTCCCTTTCCATCTGGCAAATTTGGCTTTTTAAAGCATTCTTTTCCTCATTGGCTTTTTGGGCCTCTTTTGCTATTTGTGTTAGTCTATTTTTGAAGGTGTATTCATTGTATTCTGGGGTCTCCTTTAGCAGGCTGTTGGCTTGCTTTTTATGATTTTCTTGCATTTTTCTCATTTCTCTTCTTAATTTTTCCTCCACTTCTCTTACTTGATTTTTAAAATACTTCTTTGAGCTCCTCCATTGCCTGTAACCAATTCAATTTTTTCTTTGAGGCTTTTGATGCAGGAGTTCTGACTTTGTTTTCTTCCTCCTACTCCATGGGTTGATTATTTTTGTCCCCAAAAAAGGACTATATGGTCTGTTTGTGCTTCTGTTGCTTGTTCATATTGGCTGCCAATTACTTGGCTTTTTAACTCTTTGCCATGGTAGAACTCTGCTTCCAGAATTGAGATAGCTATGTTCCAAATCGCTCGGGTTTTTGTAGCTGCCAGAGCTATTAGATGGGTACCCTCTATATTGTCCCCACACCCTCTGGCTCACTGGTCACACACCCCAGGACCATCACCCAATGCTGTGATCCATATCTGCAAAGGTTAAAGCAAGAGTGATTACCCTCTGCATGGTTGCTTGGTCCCCCTACATTATGCAGGCCATCAGCTCTAGAAGCAGCCATGCTGCGGTGGCTGCATGGCCAACATGACTCTGGCTACTTCTGACCCCAGAGTCGGGGCCACCCTGGGGCTGGCACATCATTCAGGACTGCACCCAGATCCTTTTGGCAGGAGGTTTCTTTCTTTCTTTAACTTTGTGGGTTCTGTAGCTCTAAAGTTTATTTATAGTAATTTTTCATATGTATTGGAAATGATTAGAGTGGGATCCCATGCCAAGTTTGTGCTTCTACTCTTCCATCTTGGCTTTGCACCTGGAAACAATATTGTTTAAAAAATACTTATTTATTGGGGAAGCTAGGTGGTTCAGTGAATAGATCACTTGCTCTGAAGTAAGGAGGACCTGAGTTCAAATCTGGCCTCAGACACTTAACATTTACTACCCATGTGACCTTGGGCAAGTTGCTTAACCCCAATTGCCCTCCAAAAAGTTATATATATATATATATATATATATATATATATATATATATATATATATATATTTCATTTTCAACATTCATTTACACATGATTTAAAGTTTCAAATTTTCTCTCCATCACTCCCCTACACCCACCCCAAGATGACAAGCATGCTGATTACCCCTTCTCCCAGTCTGCCCTCTCTTCTATCCCCACCAAACCACCACCATTTTACTCCTTCTTTGTTACTTTCTAATAGGACAAGATGGATTTCTATACCTGATTGCCTGTATATCTCATTTCCTGGTTGCAAGAAAAACAATTTTTTTTAACATTTGTTTTAAAAATTTTGAGTTCTAGATTCTCTCCCTTCTTCCTTCCTCACCAACTGCCATTAAGAAGACAAGCAATTCAGTATAAGTTATAGATGTGTAGTTATGTAAAACATTTTCATAGTAGCCATATTGTGAAATACTAACTGTATTTCCCTCCATTCTATTCCGTTCCACCTTTATTCCATTTTTCTCCTTTGACCTTATCCCTTTTCAAAAGTGTTTGCTTCTTACTACCCGTCCCCCATTCTGCCCTCCCTGCTATCATCTCCCATTCTTATTCCCTTCTGCCCTAGCTTTCTGTAGGGTAAGATACCCAACTAAGTATGTATATGATTCCCTTTTTATGCCAAATTAAATGAGAGTAAGGTTGACTCATTTCCTTTCACCTCCCTGCTCTTGCCCTCCATTTTAAGAGGTTTCCCTGGCCTCTTTTATATGAGATAATTTACCCTATTCTATGTTTCCCTTTCTCCTGCTGATATATTTCTCTGTCACCTTTTAATTTTATTTTTAGATATCATCCCTTCATGTTCAAGCCATTCTGTACTGTCTATGTATACATACACACACTCATACACACATCTGTACATATAAATATACATATGCATACACATACACATACATATACATATAAATATACGTATACATATACATTTACATTTCCTTCAACCATCCTCACTGAGAAAAAGTGTTGTGAGCAACAATATTGTCTTTCCATGTAGGAATGTAAATAATTCAACTTTAAAATGCTCCTTATGATTCCTCTTTCCTTTTTACCTTTTTATACTTCTCCTGATTCTTATATTTGAAAGTCAACTTTTCTGTTCAGCTAGTTATTTTTGTTTTAAAGGCATGCTTGGAAGTCCTCTATTTTCTTTGAATATCCATATTTTCACTCAAAATATTACACTCAGTTTTTCTGACTAGGTGATTCTTGGTTTTTATCCTAGCTGCATTGACCTCTGGAATATCATATTCCAAGTGCTTTGATCCCTTAGTGTAAAAACTGATGGATCTAGTGTAATCCTGATTGTGTTTCCACAATGCTCAAATTTCTTTGTAATACTTTCTCATTCACCTGGGAACTCTGTAATTGGCTATAATATTTCAAGTTTTCTTTTTGGGATCTTTTTCAAGAGATGATTAGTGAATACTTTCAATTTTTCTTTTTCCCTCTGGTAGTAAAATATCAGGGCAGTTTTCCTTCATAATTCCTCAAAAGGTAATGTCTAAGGTCTTTTTATAATCATGGTTTTCAGGTAGTTCAATGATTTTCAAGTTATCTCTCCTGGATCTATTTTCCAGGTCATTGACTTTTCCAGTGAGATATTTCACTTTGCCTTCTATTTTTTTTTTCATTTGTTTGAATCTGTTTTATAGTATCTTGATTTCTCATAAAGTCATTAGCTTCCACTTGCTCCATTCTAATTTTGAAGGAATTATTTTCTTCAGTGAGCTTTTGGACTTCCTTTTCCATTTGGTAAATTATTCTTTTTAAGGCATTCTTTTCCTCCTTGACTTTTTGGACCTCTTTTGCCATTTGAATTAGTCTATTTTCTAAGGTTATTTTCTTCAGTATTATTTTTGTTTCCTTTAGCAAACTGTTCACTTGTTTTTAATATATTTTTGCATCACTTTCATTTCTCTTCCTAATTTTTCCTCTACTTTTCTTAATTGATTTTCAAAATCCTTTCTGAACTCCTCCATGGCCTGTACAAAATTGATATTTTTCTTGGAGACCTTTGATGGAGAAGTTTTGAATTTTTTGTCTTCTTCTGCTTCTAGGTTTTGATCTTCTTTGTCACCAAAGAATGTTTCTGTGATCTGGCTTCTTTTCCTCTGTTTACTCATTTTCCCAGACAATTAGTTCACTTTTTTGCTTTTTGTCAAGGTAGAACTCTGTTTCCTGAGTGGAGGCTGCTTTGTCCCAAATTTCTTGAGTTTTGCTGTTGTCGGAGCTATTTCTGAGCACTTGCCTCAGAACTGTGAGGAGGACTCCCTCTCCACAGCCTCCACAAGCTCTGCCACACTAGTACTCCTAACCCCAGGACAGCCACCCAAGACTTTGACCTAGATCCAACAATGAAAGCCAAGAGAATCTTATCTCAGTGCCAGTGAAGTGATTCCTACAATTGTCCTCTTATAAGCCACTTAGTCTTCCCACCATCTATGGCCCTGGACCTCCAGAAGCAGCAGCTGCTGCTGTTGCTGCCACCTGTAACCACTGTCACCTCTGCCACAATGGGGGTAGGTGCTGGACCAGACTCTTCTCTCACTCAAATCCAAAAGGGTTTCCCTGTTTACCTTTTGCTTCCTCTTTGGTGTTTGTGGGTTGAGAAAGCTTAATACCACTATAGCTGCCAGTGATTCATTCGTTCCCCTGAGGTATGCTCTAGCATGGTCTGTTTTGCTGGTCTGTGCCAATGTGGCCCACATGGCAATGTACTCTGCTCCCATCCCGGTGTGATAGACCCTTCCTTTTGGCTTGCCAGGCTGTCTTCAGCTAGATATGTTTTTCACTATCATTTTGGGGGTTTTGTAGCTCAAAAATTTTTAGATTAAATTTTTTTACAGGTATTGGTGTTGTTTGGGAGATGTGCTCAACCAAGTTTCTGCTTTTACTCTGCCATGTGGGCTCTATTCCTCAAAACAATCTTTACCGCAAGTGTCTCTGACAAAGGTATAATTCCTCAAATATATAGAGAACTGAGCTAAATTTATGATAATAAAAGGCATTTCCCAGTTGATTAATGGTCAAAGGATATGAACAGGCAATTTTTATCTAAAATAATCAAAGAATGATAGGCATAAGAAGAAATAGTGCAAATCATTTTTTATTAGAAGAATATAACTTGAAACAACTCTGAAATACAAACTCACACCAACCAGATTGGCTTATGTGATAAAAAAAAAATGATTAATGTTAGAGAGGATATGGGAAAATTGGGACATTTGTGGCAAAGGGCAACCAAACTGTGCCTACCCTTTGATCCAAAAGTACCACTGCTATTTCTGTATTACAAAGAGATCATTTAAAAATGGACCTACATTTGCAAAAATATTTACTGGAGACCTACACATGGTGAAAAAATTTTGGGAGCTAAGTGGCTAACCATCAATTTTGGAATGGCTAAACAAGCTCTAAAACGTGACTATTACAGTCTTGTTTTAGATATATATAAATAATAATAAATAAGTGATATATATGTATACACACACACACATATATATGTATACACACACGCACACACACACACACACACACACACACACACACACACACACATATATATATATATATATATATATATATATATAAACTATTGTGGAATCAGAAATGATGAACAGATACATTTCAGAAAAGAACTTGGAAAGACTTATAAAAGCATGCAAAGTGAAACAACCAGGAAAAGGAAAAACACTGTACACAGTATTAACAAGTTTGTGTGATAATCAAGTGTCAATGACTCAGCCTTTCTCAGAAACACATTGATCCAGGACAAGAATATAGGACTCATTAAGGAAAATGCTACCCTTATCTGTACAAAGAACTGAGGAATTCTGAATGCAGATCAAAGTATCTTTCTTTTACTTACTTTATTCTTTCTCATTTTTTCCTTTTGATCTGTATCTTCTTATCCAGTTGTGATTAATATAGAAATAGTTTTCTTCAGCTGTACACATTATTTCCTCCTGTATTTGTATCTTGTTTTATTAGCTACAGCCATTTCCTATTTTGTCCTTTAGGCTAATAGGAGTTTATTGTTTGATATGCCCCCCCACCCCACATATTTCTAATGAATGTCCTCGTTGTCCTTGCTACCTGCCCCAAAGATGAAAACTTAAATGGTGGGGTTGGAGAGGTGTATGTGGAGGAGATGACATACACCAAACAAGACCATGCAACTGGCTTCAATTACTTTTTCACTGGATTCAATCTAGAGAAAAAAAAATCATCCAACTATATTTAGTTGCAAACATATTTTACTCTCCTAGTTTAGTGTTGAGAGGAAACATGTTGTAATGAATAGAAAGCTGGCCTTAAAGACAGCAAAGTCTTCAAGATATCTATATAGAGCACCAAGTGGTATAACATCCAAATTCCTAGAGGAGAAGTTAAAGGAATTAGAGGAAGAAATAGATAGCAAAACTATACTAGTGGGGGACCTTAATCTCCCCCTCTCTGAACTCGATAAATCTAACCTCAAAATAAACAAGAAAGAAGTTAAGGAGGTGAATAGAATCTTAGAGAGACTAGATATGATGGATCTCTGGAGAAAACTGAATGGGGATAAAAAGGAATTTACTTTCTTTTCAGCAGTGCATGGTACATACTCAAAAATAAACCATGTACTAGGGCATAAAAACCTCACAATCCAGTGCAAAAAGGCAGAAATATTAAATGCATTATTCTCAGATCATGATGCAATAAAAATTATATGCAATAAAGGGCCAGGGAAAGATAGACTAAAAACTAATTGGAAATTAAACAATTTAATCCTAAAGAATGGATGGGTCAAAGAAGAAATTATAGAAACAATAATTTCATTCAAGAGAATGATAATAATGAGACAACATACCAAAATTTGTGGGATGCACTAAAGACAGTTCTCAGGGGAAGTTTTATATCCCTGAGTGCATACTTAATTAAAGCAGAGAGAAGGGAGGTCAATGAATTGGACATGCAATTGAAAAAGCTAGAAAAAGAATAAATTGAAAATCCCCAATTTAGTACTAAATTAGAAATATTGAAAACCAAAGGAGAGATTAATAAAATTGAAATTAAGAAATCTATTGAATTAATAAATAAAACTAAGAGCTGGTTTATGAAAAAATCAACAAAATTGATAGACCCTTAGTCAATATGATAAAAAAGAAAGAATAAAACCAGATTATGAGTATCAAAAATAAAAAGGGTGAATCTACCTTTAATGAAGAGGAAATCAAAAAAATAATGAGGAATTATTTTTCCCAATTGTATGCACATAAATATGACAATCTTAGTGAAATGGATGAATATCTACAAAATCACAAATTGCCCAGATTAACTGAAGAGCAAGTGAATTACCTAAATAACCCCATCTCAGAAAAAGAAATCAAACAAGCCATCAATGAACTCCCTAGGAAAAAATCTCCAGGGCCAGATGGTTTCACTAGTGAATTCTATCAAACATTTAAAGAACAATTGATTCCAGTACTCTACAAACTATTTGGGAAAATTAGTGAAGTAGGAGTCCTACCAAACTCTTTCTATGACACAAATATGGTACTGATTCCTAAATCAGGAAGGGATAAAGCAGAGAAAGAAAATTATAGACCAATTTCCCTCATGAATTTAGACACAAAAATTCTAAATAAAATACTAGCCAAAAGACTCCAACAACTTATCACAAAAATAATACACTCTGATCAGGTAGGATTCATTCTGGGAATGCAAGGATGGTTTAATATTAGGAAAACCATCAATATAATTGAGCATATCAACAATAAAACTAGCAAAAACCACATGATCATCTCAATAGATGCAGAAAAGGCTTTTGACAAAGTGCAACATCCATTCCTATTAAAAACAGTACAAGGTATAGGAATAAATGGAGCCTTCTTTAAAATAGTTGATAGCATCTATTTAAAACCATCAGCAAGTATTATATGCAATGGGGATAAACTAGAAGCCTTTCCAATAAGATCAGGAGTGAAACAAGGGTGTCCACTATCACCCCTCTTATTCAATCTGGTACTAGAAACACTAGCAGTAGCAATTAGAAAAGAAAAAGAAATCAAAGAAATCAAATTAGGCAAAGAAGTGACCAAGCTATCACTCTTTGCAGATGATATGCTGATATACTTAGAGAATCCTAGAGAATCAAATAAAAAACTACTTGAGACAATAAATAAATTTGGCAAAGTTGCAGGATATAAAATAATCCCAAAGGAATCCTCAGTATTCCTGTAAATCTCTAATGAAACTCAACAGCAAGAGATAGAGAAATCCCATTTAAAGTCACTGTAGACATTATAAAATATTTGGGAATCTACTTGCCAAAACAAACCCAGAATCTATATGATCACAACTACAAAACACTTCTCACACAAATAAAATCAGATCTACATAGTTGGAAAAATATCAATTGCTTGTGGCTGGGTCGAGCTAATATAATAAAAATGACAATTTTACCCAAACTAAACTGTATATTAGTGCCATACCAATCAATTTACCAAAACACTACTTTGTAGAGTTAGACAAAATAATAACAAAATTTATTTACGGTCTAGAATATCAAGGGAATTAATGAAAAGAAATACTAGGGAAGGTGGACTAGCTATGCCAGATCTTAATCTGTATTATACAGCAGCAGTCATCAAAACTGCTTGGTACTGGCAGAGGTGTAGAGTAGTGGATCAATGGAATAGATTAGGTGCAGGAGACCCAGCAGATAATGAATATAGTAATCTATTGTTCGATAAACCCAAAGGCCCCAGTTTTTGGGATAAGAATGAACTATTTGACAAAAACTGCTGGGAAAACTGGAGTACAGTATGGCAGAAACTGGGCATAGATCACTATCTAACACCATATGCCAAAATCAAGTCGAAATGGGTGCATGATCTAGGTGCAAAGGATGATACTAAGCAATTTGGGAAAGCAAGGAATAGTTTACCTGAGAGATTTGTGGTGAGGGGAAATTGTTAGGAACAAACAAGAATTAGAGAGAATTATAAAATGCAAAATGGATAATTTTGATTACATAAAATTGAAAAGCTTCTGTACAAACAAAGCCAATGTAACCTAGATCAAGAGGGAGGTGGGAAATTGGGAAAGAATTTTTACAACTTGTGCTTCTGATAAAGGACTCATTTCTAAAATTTATAGAGAATTGAGCCAAATCTATATGAATACAAGCCATTCCCCAATTGATAAATGGTAAAAGGATATGAACAGGCAGTTTTCAGAGAAAGAAATTAAAGATATCTATAAGCATATGAAGAAATGCTCTAAATCACTATTAATTAGAGAAACGCAAACCAAAACAACTCTGACATACCACATCTCTCCAGTCAGATTGGCTAAGATGGCAAAATAAGAAATTGACAAATGCTGGAGGGGATATGGACAAATTGGAACACTAATACATTGCTGGTGGAGTTGTGAACTTATCCAACCATTCTGGAGAGCAATCTGGAATTATGCCCAAAGGATTATAAATAATTTCATACCCTTTGACCCAGCAATACCACTTCTAGGGTTATAACCCAAAGAGATCATAGAAGTGGGAGGAAGACTCATTTGTACAAAAATATTTTTAGCAGCCCTTTTTGTGGTTGCAAAGAATTGGAAACTAAAGGGGTGCCCATCAATTGGGGAATGGCTAAACACATTGTGGCATATGAATGTAATGGAATATTATTGTGCTATAAGAAACAAGTAGGTGACAGATTTCATAATTACCTGGAGAGACTTACACAAACTGATGCTGAGCGAGAAGAGTAGAATCAGAAGAAATTTGTATACAATCACAGACATACCATATCTGTGATGACCAATTATGAGAGACTGGACTCTTTTCAGAAATGCAGTGATATAAGTCAATCCCGAAAGACTCAAGAAAGTGAGAAATGCGCCATCCAGAGATATAACTAGAAAGAACTGAGCCTGAATCCTGATGGAAGCAAACTAAATGATCTATTTCTTTTCATTGTTTGGTTTTATTTCTTCCTCACCGTCTTTCATCCCACCCAGTACAATACGCCTTTGTAATTGGAATAATGTCTAATGTGAATGCATTTGCAGATCCTATACTGGACTATATGCTGTCGTGGGGGGAGGGGGGAGGGAAGTAAAGGAAATTTGAAAATCAAGGAACTATGGAATTGAATCTTGTTAACTGATACTAAACTAATAAATTAATTTAAAAAAGATATCTATATAGAGAAGGGAAGAATGTATGACCAAACAAGAAGTAGAGACCATTACACAATGTAAAATGAATAATTTTAATTATATCAAATTTTAAATATTTTGAGCAAACAAAATGAATGTGACCAAAATTAGGAGGAAAGGGAAAAGTTGAGAAATAATTTATTTAGCATATGTCTCTGATAAATGCCTTGTTTCTCAAATATACATACATATATACATTATACAAATATAGACATATACACACACATATATATATACACAAATATATATATATATATATACATATGAAATGAGAGAGGGTACTTAGTCAAATTTTATGAATATTGGTAATTGTCAGATTGATAAATGCTCAAATGACATGAAGATGTCATTTTCAGATGAAGAAATCAAAGTTATTTAGTAACATCTAAAAAATTCTCTAAATCACTGTTGATTAGAGAAATGCAAATAAAAACATTCCTGATCTACCTTAAAACTTAAACCCTGGTGGTTCCTTAAACCTATGATATTGGCTAATATGACAGAAAAGAAAAAAAATCAATAAATGTTGCAGAAATTGTGGAAAAATTTTACACTAATGCACTATTGGGGGTGTGCTGATCCAACCATTCTGCAGAGCAATTTGGAAATATGCCCAATAAGCAATCAAACTTAATGCTTTTTGATCTGACCATATTACTATTGGGTCTTTATACCAAAGACATATTTTTTTAAAGGAAAAGGGTTTACGTTATATCTTCTCTTTGTTGTGAAAAAGAATTGGAAATCGAGGAGCCCATTAATAGGCAAATGGTTGAACAAGTTGTGGTATATGAATGTAATGGAACAGTTCTGTGGCATAAGAGATTATGATCAGGTAGATTTCAGGAAAGCCTAATGCAAATTGAGGTGAGCTGAAGCAAGGACATTGTACACTGTAACAGGCACAATGTACGGTGATCAACTATTAATGAGTCAGCTCTTAGTATTACAATGATCCAAGACAATTTCATAGAACTTATGAGGAAAAATGCTATTCACATTGAGAAAAGGAACTGATAGAATCTGAATGCAGATTGTTATACAGTATTTTCACTTTTCTCATGCTTTTTTTTCCCTTTTGCTCTATTGCTTCTTTCACAACAGTACTAATATGGGAATATGTGGTCCATAATTGCACATATATAAACTATATCAAATTGCTTACTATCTTAGAGAAGAGAGAATTGTAATGGCAAGCAAAAGAGTACTTAGCACCTTGTTTCAGTTCACTTGCCTTTGAACCCTGCCTATTATTTGAAGGTGGGAGGAACTTGCTGAAGCAACACAAAGGGCAGAACAGGAAGGAGAACCACCACATAAAAGCTGTGGAACAGCTAAGACTAAGCAGAACTGGGAGGAAGCATGACTGTGGTGTTGACCCTTTGCCTGTGTTAATATTACTTTATTAAACCTGTCTACTAAAAGAGAATGTTGCTGCTGTTACAGAAGCCCTGGGACCTTTCTGCCCATTCAGAATCCCTGAAAGAGGATTCTCTTGTTGTCTGTTTACAGAAGTCCTAGAGGAGGGTGTTACTGATGTTTTCAGAGGTGCTGGGACTTTACTAATGATTTGTATTGATTTCTAAAATCCTGTTTGTGGGTCTGTCTTGATTTCCCAGGCAGAGATTGAATTGATGATAGTTCCAGAAATGTGAGTTGTTATAGCTGTGTTAATCTTTGTCTTCCCAGAAACAGAGATTTTTGAGGGCTTGAGGTGGACTGGTCACCATGAGCTTCAATATGGAATGGGATCTGGACATGTATTGGGATGTGTAGCTGGACAAATAGCTGAGAGCTGCCTACCTCTGAATCCAGGTGACAGTTGGGTGAATTCAGGCAAGAGCTGGGAGCATGGAAGAGGAACCATGGAATTTTTGAGCTAGCCTTCAACCAAGATGAAAGGATCTTTCCTTGGGTGCTTAGTGCTGACCTACAATATTATAATTTACTATGACCTAGGATTGGAAGAACTTTGTACTTTTTACCCCTTAAGGATGGTTGAGTTAAGGCTGATTGGAATCTAGTCTCCAATCAAGAAGAAAGAAGACTTTCTGACTGATGAGATTAAGGCAATTTGCCCTAGGGGTGGGAGACCTTTTTACTTTGTATCCTGAATCATATCTTTTGCTTAAAACTATGTGACCACTTTAGTAGTATGTTGTGTGTGTGTGTGTGTGTGTGTGTGTGTGTGTGTGTGTGTGTAATGTTGCTGTGAATGTTAAACTTTGGTGTATGTGAATGTTTTGCTTTTGTTTATTGCTGAATAAATAGAGACTTTACTACACTATATGATCAGAACCTTAAAGCTATGTGCAGCAGCAGTCCCTTGAAGAAATGTTCACGCTTGACTTTGCAGGAAGTGAGGGAGTGAGGTAGAAATTTTGGGACTCAGTTCTTAAATGAATGTTAGTTTTTTCTTTACATGTAATTGGAATAAATGAAATGCTATTAATAAAAAACAGAAAAATCTGGGTACAAGTTCTATCTTTGACATGTACTATCTGAGTGATCATTACCAGGTGGATTATTTAATTTACCAGTGTCAAAGGCAGCTCTCAAAGACTACAAGTAAAAATGTTGCTTTAAATCAATATGGGTCTTTCCACAGGAAGAGTTCCTTACATTGATAATATCATAGACTTGACCATAAAGGCATATTTAAAAAAAGAAAATATGTATAATATAAATATAAAAGTGACAATGAACTTGAAAATATATCTATCTATCCATATATTTACTTCTATATGTATATATGAAAACCTCATTAAGTATAGACATTTCTTTAGTTTTATTATTGCTGTTCTAACTTAATTTTTATTGAATGTGTCAAAATAAGATTATTAGACATTCATTCCTTCAGATTCTCACTATGCTTTTTATAATGCCTCTGTTAAATAAAAATATCACTAAATGATTAAGATATTTAAAAGGTCTCAAATCATTGATCCCTTTGTAGGAATTAGTTTATTTTATAGTTTTATTTTATATGTGATTGTAGACTTTAGATGTAGTTGAAAGAGTACTGAATTTGAAGTCTACATAGTTGGGTTCTAATCTTGAATTTTCTTTTAAAACTTCCTTTTGACCTTAGGCAAGTCACAGGTTTCTAGACTTTATCTGTAAACAATAACAATTTTTAAGAAAAGAGAAGACCAAAGAGCCTAGCAAAGAGACATCCTCTGGGGGGAAATTATGTAACTGAGGAGACTAACACTAGGACACCATGAAAAGGGAAAAGATTCAGAGTCTCAAAATAATAATTTAGCCATTTAAGTTCCCTATGTATTTCCTTCCGGAGTAATGTACTTTTGTGCATACATTCTTCCTGTTTATACTATGAATGTTTGTTACATAACATGTCCAGGATTTATGGAGAAAGTGTTTTTTGAAAACCTATAGAAATGCCTGTTGATGTCACCTTTGCAATAGCTCTCAAATAAGCTGCCTTCTTTCCTCTGAAACTGCCACCACTCTGGCACAGGAAATTATAGTATCACACTTTTTTATTGGCAAAACCCGTTGTTGGGTCTGCCTGCCTTAAATATTTCCCCACTCCAATTCATTCTCCATTTAGCTACTTCCTAAATCACAGTTCTGACCATGTGACCCTCATCTTCCCCGCCCCACCCCTTAATGAACTCCAATGGTTCCCAGTTGCCTCTGGCATTAAATACAAAATAGTTTGGCATTCAGAACTTTTCATATTCTAGTTGCCTCTTACCTTTCCAGTCTTATACCTTGTTGTTTTTCAGTTGTGTCTTACTCTTTGTAATATCATTTAAGGTTTTCTTGGCAAAGATACTGAAGTACTTTGCTGTTTCCTTTTCCAGCTTATTTTATAGATGAGGAACTGAAGCAAACAGTGATTTGCCCATGGCTACACAACTGGCAAATAACTGAAAGCAGATTTGAACTCAGGAAGATACATCTTCCTAACTTTAGGACTGGTACTCTCTCTATTACCCTACTTAACTCCCATTCCTGTACCTTATTTTCCAAAATATACTCTTTGATTCAATGACACTGGTTTCCAGGATGTTTTAGAAACAAGTTGTTCCATCTCTCTTGGCTCTGGACATTCTTTCTGGATATCCCTTATGGTCGGAAGCCTCTCCCTCTTCTATTCTGACTACTGATTTCCCTGGCTCCCTTTTAGTCTCAACTAAAATATCTACTTCTACAGGAAGCAATCCCCAACTCCTGTTAATTCTAGTGACTTCCTTCTGTTAATTATTTTGCATTTATTCTACATATCATTTGCTTTGGATATATTTATGTAACCCCTGTCTCAAAGCACATTGGTATGGGACTGTATCCTCAAATGGCTTTGAAGGGTGGGGCAGAGTTGGCAAGAGATGGCAAGATCTTCAATTCTTAGACAGTACTCTTTTGAGAATTTGTTAAATTAGAGATATTTGATCATCAACTTGGTTTCCAGACAAGAGAGACAAGATTGAATAATAGGCCAGCACCACTTTAGGTCAATGAAGGAAAATTCTCAAGAAGAAATGAGAGGAGTGGGTATTCTTCTTCATGTGCCTGTTCTCAACTTACTACTGCTGAAAATTTGGTGAATTTTCACTTGGGTAAAATCAAGCAACCTCTCTTTTGGATGAACTGAGTTATCTTGCTCCCTTATACGTTATTTTCCTATGTATACCTTCTAAGATTTCTGTTTTGCTTTGATTTGGATAAATGATTTTTTTTTTCTAATCACTAAGTTGATTGTAGAACTGGTATTAAGTGGAGAAGGGACATGCTGTGAATTCAGATATTGGGATCCCCTTCTCTCAAAAATAACAAAGGGATAAAAAGTTAACTTGAACCAAATCATATCCCCAAGAAAGAAGTGTGGGAAGGAACATAAAGATTTACTTCTAGACTAGTATTCTTTCTTTGAGGTGAGCAGAGTTTTAGCCTCCCATCTCAACCTCTAATTTCTCCTCCTAGCAGCAATGGAAGTCTCCCTTGGAAAAGGGCAGTGGGAGTAGAGGCTAAAGTTGTTTATTCTGCCTCCCTCCAAGTGATGCAAAGATAGTACTTCACCATTTATAAGTCTTTCTATATATGGATGATTCACACACTCCTTACATTTGTTTGTATGTTGTCTCTGCTATTAGATGCTAAATTCCTCAAGGTTAAGGGGAATAATTTGCCTTTTTTATCTCCAGTGCTTAGTACAAAGTAGTTCCTTAATAAATTTTTATTGATTTATTGAACCACTCATGTCATCTAGTTTCAGTAAATGCCTACTCTTCAAGAAGATTTTGGAATTTGCAGGGCTCATGAGCTGTTTTGAGGAATGCAGACAAAGAATCACCTGAACCAGGAGCAGTCAGATTTCTGATAATCTTGTCAGTGATTAGGGACTTTTTGATTTAATTTTTGATATAGGAACTTCATTACACCAAAAAGAAATGAGTGAATATAAGCACTTATTTATATTTCTTTTACACTAGCTTTGAACCTAGTCTGAGAGATAGTAAGTTCCTAGGAAAGTGCTCATTAAAAAACTACTGTATAAAAAATGTTTGTCATTGTCATCATTATTATCATCAACATTATCATTATTCAAAGTTACACACCTATGATTTGTCTAAGGCAATGTAGACAAAAATATCCTTAGTTAATTGCTTTCTACCACCACATCACACTACCTTTCCGAATATTGAGACAGAGATAGAGGTCATTCAAGATGGACTAGTAGGAAGAAATAATACAGAAATCATCCCTCATAACTATTCTACAAGGACCTAAGTAAGTCCTCAGACCAAGCCCTGATAAGGAAGTTCAATAAAATAATAACAGGGAGTACTTTTTCTAGTCAAGGTTGGCATGGGGAAACAGAAAAGAAGTCAGCATACAGCAGAGATGGAGTAAAGCTAGGGGGTACTCTGCCCATAGATCTTAGAACCAATGGGCAAATTGGAAATGTATGTATGTGTACTTATATGCATGTGTATATTTATACACTATACATACAAAGCATATATATATGTGTGTGTGTGTATGTGTGTATGTATATATACCTATACAAATATGGATGTATATATGTGTTGTATATGTAAACATGTGTTTATGGTTTTTGTCCTTCATTTTTGGAGAGGATCAAAATGAGATAACCATACTAGAATCAAGGTTCAGTGTGTCTGACTGTAACTGATCAGACCAATACAAGTTCAGAATACTCTACCACAGGTTGGGCATAAATAATCCCAGTGAACATTTGGGGTCAATTTTTTAATTTGATCATCCTGAATTTCCTTTGAGTTGCTTCAATTCTGATTTGGTCATACAGCACAGCAACTTTTCTGATGTGTACATACCATTCTGAGAATTCCTATACCAGTTTCTCCCATGTCACACAATCAATTCCAAAAAATTTTTGGAGGGGGAAGGCAGGTCAATTGGGGTTAAGGGACTTGCCCAAGTGCAGATGACTAGTTAAGTGTTAAGTGTCTGACTTTGTGTTCAAACTCAGGTCCTCCTGAATCCAGGGCTGATGATATATTTATTCACTGCACTGCCAAGCAACCTAATTTTAAAATTATTTTTTCTAATTTATTTATTTAATTTTAGTTTTCAACATTTATTTCCACAAGATTTTGTTACATATTTTCTCCCTGTCTTTCCTCTACCCCCACCCCAAAACAGCGAGCCTACTAAATACCCCTTTACCCAATGTGTTCTTTTTTATATCCTCCCCCAAGCTCAGCCCAATTCTCTGGTAGGGCAAGATGGATTTCTATATCCCTTTGCCTGTATATCTTATTTCCCAGTTGCATGTAAAAAAAACATATTTAAACATTTGTTTTTAGAACATTGAGTTCCAGATTTTTACCCTTCTTCCCTCTTCACCTACCCGCACTGGGAAGATAAGCAATTCAATAGAGGTTGTACATGTGTAGCTACACAAATCTTTTCCATAGTAGGTATATGGTGATAGACAAACTATATTTCCCTCCCTCCTATTCCACACCCTACTTATTCAATTTTCTCCTTTGACACTGACCATTTGCAAAAATGTTTCCTTCTATCTACCCTCTCCCCAATCTGCCCTCCCTTCTATCATCATCCCTCTTAACCCCTTCTCCCCTACTTTCCTTTAGGATAAGATGTGAAATTGAGTGTGTATGTTATTCCGTCTTTAAGCCAAATTTAATAAGAGAAAGGTTGCCCCATTCCCTTTCACCTACCTGCTCTTCCCCTCCATTGTTACAGTTTTCTATAGCCTCTTTCATATGAGATAATTTACCATAATCTATTTCTCCCTTTCTCCTTCCCCTAATAAATTCCATTCTCACGCGATAATTTTATTTTTTAGATATCCTCCCTGCCTATTCAACTGATCCTTTGCCTCTGTCTATGTATACATGCATATACATATGTACACACTCACATAAATGCTTATACACCCAAGTACACTCCTGTACATAAATATGTGTGTATGTATACATACATACATATATGTATATATATTCCCTTCATCTATCCTCATACTGAGAAAAATCTTACGATTTATAATTAACATTTTTCCATGTAGGTATATAAATAGTTCAACTTTAATAAGTTCCTTATTATTTCTTTTTCTTGTTTGCCTTCTAATGCTTCACTTGTTTCTTGTAGTTGAAAGTCAAATTTTCTGTTCAGCTCTGTTTTTTTCATCAAAAATGCTTGATAGAACATCAGCCCTGGAGTCAGAAGGACCTGAGTAAAAATCCAGGCTCAGATACTTAATACCAAAACTAGCCTTGTGACCTTGGGCAAGTTATTTGACCCCAATTGCCCTTCCTTTCCCCCTCCAAAAAGCAAAAAAAAAAAAAAAAGCAAAAAAAAAAAAGAATGCTTGAAAATCCTCTATTTCACTGAATGATCATATTTTCGTCTAAAGCATTATACTCAGTTTTGCTGGGTAGGGGATTCTAGCTCCTGTGACCTCCAGAATATCATATTCCAAGTCATTCAGTCCCTTAATGTAGAAGCGGCTAAGTCTTCTGTTACCCTGATTGTGTTTCCACAGTATTCAATATTTTCTTCCTTACTGCTTTCAGTATTTTCTCCTTGAACTAAGAACTCTGGAATTTGGCTATAATATTCCTCAGAGTTTTTTTCTTTTTGGTTCTTTTTCAAGAGTTGAATGGTGAGTTTTTTTCAGTTTCTGTTTTGCCCTATGGTTCTAGAATATCAGGGCAATTTTGCTTGTTGATTTCTAGAAAGATGGTATCTAGGCATCTTTTTATCGTGGGTTTCAGGTAGTCCAATAATTTTTAAATTGTCTCTACTGTATCTATTTTTCTGATCAGAGTTTTTTTTTCCAATAAGATATTTCACATTACCTTCTGTTATTTCATTTGTTTGGATCTGTTTTATAGTATCTTGATTTCTCATAAAGTCATTATCTTCCATTTGCTCCAATATAATTTTGATGGAATTATTCTCTTCAGGGAGTTTTGAGATTCCTTTTCCATCTGGCAAATTTGGCTTTTTAAGGCATTCTTCTCCTCATTGGCTTTTTGGGCCTTTTTTGCTTTTTGAGTTAGCCTATTTTTTTAAGGTTTGATTTTCTTCAGCTTTTTTGGGGTCTCCTTTAGCAGGCTGTTGACTTTCTTTTCATGATTTTCTTGCATCATTATCATTTCTCTTCCCAATTTTTCCTCCACATCTCTTACTTGATTTTCAAAATCCTTCTTGAGCTTCTCCATGGCCTGTAACCAGATCATATTTTTCCTGGAAGCTTTTGATGCAGGAATTCTGAATTTGTTATCTTCCTCCCATTCCATGCTTTGATCCTTTTTGTCTCCACAAAAGAAATCTATGGTCTGATTGGGTTTCTCCTGCTTGCTCATCCTGACAGTCTATTACTTGACTTTTGAGTTCTTTGCCACAGTAGAACTCTGCTTCCAGAATGGAAAGAACTTTGTCCCAAATTGCTGGGGTCTTTGCAGTTGCCAGAGCTATTAGGAGGGTGCACTCTCTACATTCCCCAAAAGCTCTGGCACACTGGCCACACACCCCAGGACCACCGCCCAAGACAGTGATCCAGATCTAAGCAGTTTAATGCAAGAGCAATTATCCTCTGAATGGATGTTTGGTCCCCCTAAGATCTTCAGGCAGGTGCTCTGGCGACAGCCACATAGAAGCAGCTGCAGCCACCATACCTCCACCACTTCTCTCCCTGGGGTGAGGAGACAGACTGCTCTCTCCAGTCCCCTCTTTCAACCGAGTTCCCCATTGACCTTTTACTTTGTCTTTAGTGTTTATGGATTGATAAGTCTTGAAACCACCACAGCTGCCAGTGATTCATTCTCCTGAAGTCTTCCAGTTGCTGTTGGTTGGGGCTGCCCTGTTGCCAGAACCATGTGGGTCACATGGGACTGTTTTTAGCTCCCAGCCTGGTAAGATAGAGCCTTGCTATAGGCCTCACACTCTACCTTTAGTGGAAGACTTGGTTCTCTCTGTCACTTTGTGGGTTCTGTAGCTCTAAAATGTGTTTAGAGTCATCTTTACATATATTTGAAGTTATTCGGTGGGAGTGCATGCCAAGTTCATGCTTTTACTCCACCATCTTGGTCCACCCTAAATCCAAAATTCTTTTTTTAAATTTTTTTTAAACAAATGCTTTATTAACTTCTGTTTTACATCATTCATTTCCGCCAGATTTTGAGTTACAATCATTTTCCCCCCCATTATTCCCCTACCCAACCTCCCAGAATAGCAGTCCCACAAGATATCACTTCCTCCAATCTGCTCTCTCCCATACCTTCTCCCATACCCCCATCGACTTTTCCATTAGAGGTAGGTGAGTCTTTGCATCCCAATGCCTGCACATCTTATCTCCCTATTACAAGCAAAAGAGTATTAATAATAGTATTAATATATATTTGAAACATTTAATCTTAAGACCTCGAATTTCAGATCCATTTCCTTCCTCCCTTGTCACCCATTCCCTCTGGAGAGATAAGTAATTCAGTATATGTTGTACATGTCTAGCTATGCAAAACATTATCATAGTAGATATATTGTACAAGGCTGCTTATAATTCCCTCCCACTCATCCCACCCCCCACCTGGTCCATTTCCTACATGATCCTGTCCCTCTTTTATAGTGGGTACTTCCAACCTTCCCTCACCCCAAGGATGCCCTCCCATCCATCATCCCTCCTCCCATCCCCCTTCCCCCTATCCTGCTGCAGGTTGAGATATCCCATTTAGTTTGTATGTCATTTTCTCCCTGAACCAAATTGAGTGTGAATGTGGTTTTGCCTTTTTAGCCTTCCTTATTCTCCCCCTCTTTTGGAACCACTTCCCCTTGCTTCTTCTGCATGGGATAGTTTACACTACCCTGTCTCTCCCCATCTCCTCTTGCCACTTTCCTCTCTCACCTCATAATTTCATCCCTTGAGTATTCTCCTTCCCAACAAATTCAACCTATGCCCTCTATCCATATATAACTGTAACCATATACACACACATTCACATATGTATTCATATGACCACACCCCCTTCTTCCATTATTTTCATAGTGAGAAAGATATCATCAGTCACAGTTATTGCTTTCCATATAGGAATGTAAATAGTTCAACTTTGATAAGTTCCTTTTGATTTCTTTTCCCTGATTACCTTCTCAGGCATCTCTTGCTTCTTGTGTCTGGATGACAAATTTTCTATTCAATTCTGGTTTTTTCCTCAAGAATGCTTGAAAGTCCTCTATTCCACTGAATGACCATATTTTCCCCTGAAACAAAATACTCAGTTTTGCTAGGTAGGTGACCCTTGGGTTCATTCCCAGTTCTTTTGCCCACTGGAATATCGTATTCCATGCCCTTCGATCCCTCAGTGTAGAAGCTGCCAGGTCCTGGGCTATTCTGATTGTGTTTCCACAATATTGAAATTGTTTCTTCCTGGCTGCTTGGAGTATTTTCTCCTTGATCTGGGGATTCTGGAACCTGGCTATAATATTCCTGGGAGTTTTCTTTTTGGGATCTTTTTCAGGAGGTGGTCTGTGGATTCTTTCAACCTCTATTTTGCCCTCTGGATCTAAAACATCAGGGCAGTTTTCCTTGAGAATTTCTTGAAGGGTGATTTCTAGCTTCTTTCCTTGATCATGGCTTTCAGGTAGTCCAATAATTTTTAAATTGTCTCTCCTGGATCTATTCTCCAGGTCAGTGGTTTTTCCCATGAGATATTTCACATTGCCTTCTAATCTTTCGTTTGTCTGGATCTGCTTAACAGCATCTTGATTTCTCATAAAGTCATTAGCTTCCATTTGCTCTAGTCTAACTCTGAAGGAATGAATCTCCTCAGTGAACTTCTGAGATTCTTTTTCCATCTGGCAAATTCGACATTTTAAGGCATTCTTCTCCTCATTGCCCTTTTGGGCCTCCTTTGCCATTTGAGCTAGTCTATTTTTTAAGGTGTTGTATTCCTCAGTCAGGCTGTTGACCCTCATTTCATACTTTTCCTGCATCCTTCTCATTTCTCTTTCCAATTTTTCCTCCACTTCTCTTATTTCATTTTTAAAGTCCTTCTTAAGGTCCTCTATGGCCTGCAACCCGCTCATGTTTTCCCCTGGGGCTTTTGGAGCAGGACTTCTGACCTCACAGTCCTTTTCCCGCTCTATGCCCCCAAAATAGGAGTCTAGGGTTGCATTTTTCTGTTTCCTTTGCCTTGGCATGTTGCCACTTAATTACTTGACTTTTGGGCTTGTTGCCACACTATGGCTTTAAGGCCAGATAGAGGAATTTTCGTCCCGAACGTGTGGGGAGCAACTTCTGTTTCTGGCAAGCTGTAAACCCACCCACAACTTCCACCCTAGATCACAATCCAGATCCAGGGAGGTTAAAGCAAGAGCGATTACCCCCCAAGACTGATCGCTGGATCTCCCTACAAATTTGCAGGCTGGGAGCAGGAGCTGCCTCTGAAAACTACAAAATGGCATTTGTCCTCAGCGGCTTCTAGCCCCCAAGGGAGGGAGCCGACGCATTCCCTAATACCAGTCCCAAAGTCCATAGGACACTAACCTCTTACTTTGTCCTAGGCAAGTCTATGTTGATAATTCTGGAGTCGCCACAGCTCCTGGTGTTCTGGGGTTCCTCCAGCTGGCTGCTGGCCCTGCCGCCCTGGGGCTAAAACCTCGGCTCATGCGGACCTGGGCTCGGCTCGGCTCAGCTCCTGCACTCTGCGCACTGCGTGCTGCCATGTCCCAGACCACTGCGCTGGTCCTTCCTGCTGGGCTGCTGGGCTGTCCTCAGCGGGAGTTTAGCTTCTCTGTGTTGTTCTGTGGGTGCTGGGGCTCCAGAAGTTGTTCAGAGTCCCCTTTTACATCGTTTGGGGGGAATCTGGGGGCAGAGTGGCTTGGATGAGCTGTTTCTACTCCGCCATCTTGGCTCTGCCCCCCAATCCAAAATTCTTAAGAGAGATCATGCCAGTGTCCTTGTATTATTTCTTCTGACTACCATGTGAACATTTATCATTTTTGAGTTCTCCATAATGTAGTATTTTTGGCAAGTGTACATTCTTCATTTGAACAACCTGGCCAGTACATTATGAGTTGCACTCCCTGATCTCCCTGAAAACCCTGAGTTTAAGTACTTAGTAGATCAGTTTGTCTAAAGACCTCAGTGTTTTTTACCTTCTCCTGCCAGGCAATCTCCAGTCTTCCTAAGACAATTTAAATGGACTTGATTCAGTTTCTTGCCATGGCACTGATATACTGCCCAAGTTTAGCAGGCATACAACAATGAAGTCAGCACAAAAAGGTTTGTAGATATATGTATACATGTGCATTCACATACATACATATGTAAACATGCATATATGCACATATAGATGTACACATATAGCCCCCATATACATGTATATATACATACATATATACACACATATATGTGTATATATATATGTAATATTTCTAGGAATTTTTCTTTTAGAGGTCCTTTCATGTGAATAATATGTGTATATAGATATATTTTATGTTCTATATTACTGTACTTGATATTATGATATATTATATATTATTATACTTTCTATTGTATTATACAATACATTCTAATAAGTTGTAGACATTATTTCATATAATATATTGTATATTTTAACATTATATATATATGTATATATATATATATATTGTGTATACACATACTAGTCTTGATATACACTGCCTCATACACACACACACATATACACTAGTCTCCAAAATAAAATTTCCTAGGAACATTATCATCAATATCTAGAAATTCAAGGTTAGAGAAAAATTATTGCAACAATCAGAAAGAAAGAATTCAAATACATGAACCTACAATCAAGATATCATCCAATTTAGTGCCTACCACTATAAAGGAGCACAGAGATTGGAATAAAGTATTCTAGCAGGTAAAGGATACTGGCTCACACACAAGAGTCACTTGGTTATTCCATTACATAGGAGGCAGCAATATTAGGAAAGTTAGGATGCAATATTTCTGAAGGCAATGGATGTAGGCTTACAACCAAGCATAATTTAACCAGCAAAACTAAATATAAGCCTTCAGGGAGTAAAATGGCTTTTAAATCATGTAAAGATCTTCCAAGTATTTCTCATGAAACTATCATAGCCACATAGAAACTTAAGTGTAAACACAAGAGTGAAAAGAAGCATGTAAAGGTAAATGTGATCTACTAAACAAGAATAACATCTTTCCATTCTAATATAGAAAGATGATAGATGTTTTCTCTCAGAACCCTAATATCATCATCAGTCTTGGAGGGAATCTAATAAGAGAGGATGTGTGAATGTGTGTGTGTGTGTGTGTGTGTGTGTGTGTGTGTGTGTGTGTGTGTTCATGCTGTGATGATCTTAAATGAAGAAAGGAGTTTATAGAAGACAGGAAAATGGTGAGGAAAATTATCATGCATAATTTAAATGAGCAAGTAGAAGACAAGGAGGAAAGGGTTGTGGGAGAAGGTGAAATTAGAGATACTTACATCTAAACTAGTCAAAGAAAGGAGGAATATGTATAATTCATTTAGGAGCAGAAACATAGAATTACCCAATGTTGAAATAAGAATTTAAGGGGAGAAGGTAGAAGAAAAAATAAGAGGGGAAATAGGTTAATGTAGGGGTTAGTTTAAAGCAAAACAAACTTTAGTCATGGAGAGTAGATTCTGAAGAGGAATTTCAAAGCAAAGAAAGAAAAGAACCTGAGACTGGACTCTGGGAGAATTATACAGAAGAGCAGCAAAGGAGCAAAAGCAGATTGCATAAAACCTAGAAGAATTTTGGACACAGTCTTCTCACCACCCTGTTCTTTTTAAAGAGAGAGTAGAAATTCAGATCAGTGAAATGACCAATGAGGATCACAGAGGAGTTGCAGTGACACATTCTACCCATATCCTAATACTGTCCCTAAGAAATACAAACCTCAGAGGTGCATCAGAGTAGATGACTTTAAGGCATCTTTTGGGCAGCACCAGGTATAATCAATATGGGGGAGTGTGAAGGAGGAGGACATGGCACAGCAATGAGAGAAGTTCTCTCAAATGGTGGGAAACCAATCACAAGAAATTCTCCTAAGGGCTGCTTCTATGAATAACTTTAGAGATGTAATTACACAGTATAGTTAACTCTCTATTTATTCAGCAATAAATTGAAGTATAACATTCAAGAAAATAAGCATAACATTCACAATAGCATGGCATAACAACTTTTTGCTAAGGTAGCCACATAATCTTAAACAAAGCATATCATTCATTAAGCTACCTATCTCCTCAATCAATACACAGTATCCAAGGAAAGTTCTTTTTCATCTTGACTCCAGGCTGGCTTCCAGTCATCCTTAAGCCAATAATTCTTAAGGGGCAATAGAAAGTACCAACATCATCCACCCAAGGTCACAGTAAGTCACAAATCTCATCAGTAAATATGGAGCATCCAAGTAAATTCTCCTTTCATTTTAATTGGAGAATGGCTTTCAATCATCTTTAAGTCAATCATCCTTAAGGATGTTTCTACAAAGTAGAAACACCAAACACCCCTAGGTCTCAGTAAGTTACAAATCTCATCAGTTAATTCAAAACATCCAAGCAAAGTCTTCTATCATCTTAAATAGAGTCTGACTTCCAAACTCTATTCTCTCCTCTTCCACAGGCTGATTGCCCCCATTTCTTGCCTGGATTCACAGAAAGGTAACTTTCCTCTACTGTTCCATATCTCAGTTCACAGAGACAGCTCCACTCCAAGTCCTCCGATGTTTCTGTTTCTAGGAAGACAAATCTGTTTCTAGGAAGACAAGTAGGGCTACAACAGTGTTTAAACACACTTAGCTTATAGAGCTACAACAATATTTACACACATTAAACAATAGAGCTACAGCATTATTTGTACATATTACCAGCCTTATCATCTCAATTCACTTTCTGCATTAGAAATCAATAACAATTAACAGAAAGAATGCTTGTATCTGACAAAGTAGCATCAACACAGAACCAACAGAACAACAGACAGAGTGCCAACATCACAAACTTTATCTCTCTTAGCTCTGCTCATTCCCATCTCTGCTGGAGCTTTCCTCTGCTCTGCTCCTTCCTGTTCAACCCTTTCTGTTCTGCTCTTTTTGCAAGCTCCTCCCACCATGGGCCCCATGTTATTACATTAGACATATTAAGGGCAGGAAGGTCTTCAAATTCCCTTAGGTCTATTAAGGGCAGCCCTATGTAAACTGTTTCCAACAAAGATTCTTGATGCAATCAAAGGTGAGGCTCACGGGCACTTGAATAGCTAACATAAGTATAGTACTACTTTGCTTGCCATTACAGATGGCTGTTAGGAATGTTGACTACTTCACAATTTTACCTGTGACCAGCTCTGCTATTAGTTATTGAGTAAAATATGTGAGTAACTGAGAACTATTTCGTGCATTTTATTTTTTACTTTTCATTTCAAGGAATAGATATTATTGGTAATTTGTGTTGTGGCTCTCTTATTGTTATCACACAGACAAGTACACACATTTAGACCAGTAATAAGTAGGAATAAGTGAATGAAAAATAATAGGGGTCTGTCAGACAAGAAAGCCTTTTTCTTCATTGCTTCCATCATTCTTATCCTTAATTTGTAATCATTTTGCCTAGCATTTTTTTAGTATCTTCCAAAATGAAATGATACTTTTTAAATGATTTAAAAAAATAAAAAAGGTTTTATGACTTTCCTTTGTGAGCTTGTAGATGTCAAACTGCAATAAAACCCATTCTCCAAATTTTAAATAAAAAAAAAAGAAATAATCATGTCAGATAATTGAATGATGGAGGTTAGAAAGACAATATTAGAAAGTTATATTTTTGGTTTCATTTAAGGATTAGTGTTAAGCAATCAGAGCTTCCTGATTTATCACAGGATTCCTTATGAAGTTTTGAGCCATCCTTCCTTGGAAATATATAAGGAAAAAGAATTTCTCTACTCTGTAGGAGGAGGGAAGTATATAAAATTACTTCTGAGATTACATTTATAAAATAAATTCTGCAAAATGTTGACAATAAGCTATGCTGATACTTCCATGGCCAAAGATATATTATCAAAATTATTTATCACTAGGTAGAAACATACATACATACATACACACACACACACACACACACACACACACAGACCTCAAATAGAAGGGTATAATCTTATTATATATGGTCTCTACCCTAAAGCCTGTAATGTCCCCATTGAAATTGACTAAAAATTTCCTTCTCTCCCAAAATTTCAAAAATTCACTCCTCCCTATTAGTGACATCAGAGGTGAGACATCAATTAGAAGCACCAGAGTGAGACCCTTCCCATTCCAATGAATATTTGGCCCTTATTTTCAACCTTGAACAACCCTGATAATACTTGATCCTTGGTGTTACCATATCAAAGTATGAGAGGTGAATGGAGATCTTGAAGACTACAGCTTTCTAGGTCAGATTACCTTCTTTCTGCTATAGTCTGAAGAGCTGATTTATGGCTATATCCTTTCACCTCCTGATATACTCCTGTATCATGTCTCTCCAATGATTGTAATCCTGGTATATCTTTGCCCCTTGTTAACTTCCCCCATCCTTCCTCCTATACTCTTTCCCTTCCCCTCATCTCTGGATGTCTTAGGTTAAGCTACACAATTTACATTCTATACATTAGAATATACCTATTAAAACCTCCTTCTTGTTTAGCATTGTTTTCCAATATTCTTCTGTGGCAATAACACATAATTTTTGACACCTTTTAGTCTTATGGTGAACAACAGGGAACTGGCTTAATGTTGGTGGAAGATTTGTCTCTCTCCTCAAGAGTACACACTCCTATGACAGTAAGATCTTACAACAACACTTGTTGAAATCTTTCATCTCATTGAATCTGCATTGGTGTTAGTCAACAGGCTCACATTTTTTACATGTGTGCATAGATACAATATCTAAGCATGTCATTTTTTATCTATTCATTAACAAACATTTATCTTAAAATTTCATTTATGCATTTTATTTATCTATTCTTTAACAAACAAGTCAGTAATAAATACTATGTTCCAGGCACTGAGAATACCACCCCCGCCCCAACTCCACAAAAATGGTCTTTGACATCAAGGAGCTTGAATTTTCATCAAATCCATAAAAAATATATAATAACCTCATTTTATAGATGATAAAAATTAGTACAGAGGAGGTAGATGCTTTTTTCCAATATAATACAGGTAATAAATTTCATTGTTGATGTTTGAACCAAAGTTTTCTAACACCAAATGCAATGTGCTTTTTAGTACACCAAATAACATGATGCTTGCCACCATCAATAATCTCTTTGTATTTTATTATCATACATGGAATTTTAATCAGGTGGAATATATTTGAGGAATCATTTAATCCAAATACATTTCCAGTTCCCACTTTATAGATGAAGAAACTTGGCCTTAAGAAATATTAAAATTAATTATTTAAAAAAAAAACCAAAGCAAACAAAAAGAGCCAAACATTTATGATTTAATTTGATAAGTTTACATTACATATCAAACCAGGTCATATCACTACTTAGATTTCAGAGACCAGGATTGATTTATGAAGTGGAATTATTTTTTATTAAAAGAGAGGAATAAAAAAAATAAAGAAAAATTCTTTTAACATAATTTGATTTGAAAAGACAGGACCAGTTAGCTTATTCTAGGCTTTTTAATTTTAACCCAACAGTCCTGTTGGTGAAGACTTATGTAGCCAGAAAGCCTACTGGAAAAGGAGAATTTATGGTTTGAGTTTAGTAGTCACCCTCCCACTTTCCATCTACCAACCTTAGAAGATTCCGTTACCGCTAGCCTCACTTAGCCTTTGGCTAACCTTCCACTACCAGAAAGAGGAATTTAGTTTCTGATTGACCCTTCTCCCCACCCCTCTCCCTTTTCCCCCAGATACTAGAAAGGGGAATTTAGCCTTGAAAAAAATCCCCTCAGAATCCAAGAATTACATTAATCTTCTAAATTAAATATTTTCCCCTCTCCCCCCCAGATTCTAGCCTTGAAAAAATAAGAAAAAACCCCTTCATAATCCTATAATTATTTTAATCCTCTAAATTATCTGCTACTAAATGTTAGTCTTATCAAGGTATCTATTCACTAAATCCGGGGTAACCTAGACTTTTCCCCCCCAGATGCTAGAAAGGTGAATTTAGCCTTGAAAACAACAACAACAACAACAACAACAACAACCCTCATAATCCTATAATTACTTTAATCCTCTAAATCCTAAAGAACCTGAGCTTAACCCTATAATCAAATTAAAATGAATTAAAATAATCAATACTAACTGATTTCCTATTCTGAAATGAAATCAATTGTTCAAAGTCACACATTTAGTACTGTTACCACATAGTCAAGTATCAAATTCCCTAGAGTTGGAATGAGATCATCTAACCTAAGCATCTTATTTTATAGATGATGACCCTGATGTCTTAAACCGTGATCATTCAGTTAGTTAGCTTCAGAGGTTAAAGGCAGAGGTGAGATAAGAAAACTTAATTAGTCTGACCACCTCATTTTAGAGATAAGAACCTAAGATGTTGAGTTGAAAGGGAGTATAAGAAGCTATCTAGCTGGGTGCCATCATTTTAGAGGGAAAAACAAAAAAGTAAGGACAAAAGAGGTGCAGTGACTTCATTAAGGCCAGACTGGGTTTAAGGAGCAGAACTGAGATTCAGATATAGGCTGTGTAATTCTTACCTCACCCCATCCTAGCCACTATACTGCTGCTAAAATATTCTAGAATTTTAACCTAAAATTTCCTTTGTATAATACCACTCTGGTTATCCCTATGACTGAAAGAAACGGTTTCTGGAACTGAATGGACAGAAAGACATTGCCCTAGATGTTCAAGGTTTGTCAAGAAGCTATTTTAATCCTACAAGGCAATCACCTTTCTTTCTAAAACCAATCTGGACTGGGGTGAAGAGGAGATGATGCAGGGATGCTCAGATATGGACAATGGAAAATGACACAAATACTAAAAAAATCATCCAACATTTCATCCTTTTTTTCTGTTTATAATGTAAAGATACTTTAAATGATATTTTGTAAGCAATAAATATTCCATCAACATTGAAATAGCCAGCAGCTGTTTATGACAGATTTCAAAGAATATGGGCAAGGTGTCTGATATTCATTGTGTTTTCCTTGGGCTTGAATAAACTCTCAACAACTATTAGTACACAGAACTTGTTTCTTTCCTTTTCAGCATATTAAAGCTAAAGTTGTTCCACATTTATCAAGATTATTATGTTGAAAGTAAAATTCAGAAATGTTAAGGAAACAGATTATTTCAAATGTTTTCTTACTCAAAATTCTAAAAATGGGGGAAAAAAGCAACTCCAACAGCTCTCTGAAAGATAAATTCCTCCTCAGATCATAGGTATCATTCATAATCATACAAAATAAAGTAACATCATTTAAAAACTGTTATCATAAAGGGGTCCTTTAACTCTTAAGATGTGAATCTGAGTTATGTCTTCAATCAGCATTTTCTTGCTGATGAAGAGTCATAGCAAGATCTTTATTGCTTTTACATCGAGTCAGAGACCTTAATTGATTAGTACTATAATTAAATCCATATGTGTTGATGCCTACTTTGTTAGACTCCTTTACCAGGAATGAAATACTTTTTAAAAAAAGACAGAATCTCTAAGGAAGTTAAAATATAAGTTATTAAAGAAATAAAATGAAGCACAGTTAAAGACAGTATGAAATTTAAAAAATAAAAAAGTGTATCATCTTAATGATAACTACTGAAAAAGTTCAAAGAAAGCAGGCATCTCTATGGGTTACAAAAGTCACAAGTGTTTGGAGTTGATGCTTTAAAAATTAATAGAATTAACATAGGGAGGGAGAAGAGGTGAGTCTTTCCTTAGAGAGGAAGGAATAAGCAAAGTTAAAGTCTTAGGACTGAATCTGTTGTATTTGTAGATTTACTTTAGATTAACCTGATTTCAGATTAAGGACTAGGAGGAAATCTATTTGCATAATAAATGCAAGCAGATGGTTTAAATCCCACACTACATTGGGATTTCATTTTACTGGCATAAGGTAGCCATTATAGAGTCTTGAAAAGGAGAGTAGTAGCATAATGAAAGGAAAATTTAATGCTTTAATATATTTATTTATTTATTTAATTTATTATTTATTTAATATATTTATTTATAAAAATTTATTGCTTCAATATATTTAGGAAATGTTTTGTGTTCTTCTTCAATTTAGCCTTCAAGGTAGTATGGTAGCATTTTATATTCTTTTTCAGCCAGTCTTCCTTAGCCTCTCTTTCCTTGGGCATAAGCTAGGTAACCTGAAGGATAGAACACATAGCTTAGAATCAGGACAAACCTGAGTTCAGATTCTTCCTCAGATAATTACTAGTTTTGTTACCTTGGACAAGTCACCATATCTTTTTTGTGCCTCAATATCATTATCTGTAAAATGAGAGGGTTTGACTCAATAGCCATGAAAGTCATTTTGAATTTTAAATAATGACATTGGAACTCTGAAGTTAAATGATGTTGGTTCAGTTTTGGTCTTTTGACCAACCTTGGAAACTTCTACTGATTCTATGATTTCCTGAAAATCCCATTTGATTTTAAGTATCCTGAACCTTAAATGGCTTTTTATATGTGAAGCAAGGATAAAGTTCAGCAGAATAGCTCTATATGCTCTCAGAACCCAAAAGAGAAGTGGTGGACAAGGCTATTGTTGTACCCAACCCCAAAGTCACCCTTCATCATGTCTCAGTTCCCACCATTTGTGCTCCTTTCTTCACAAAAGTAAAGCCCTGCCACAGAGAAGCTCACATACATGTTGAGAATAACTGCCCAAGGCATATTTCTGGGAAACTGTCTAAAGAATAGTTACCCACCATGCTCTAGGAAACTGAAACTTAACCATATCCCATATAAGGTCCTAAACTGAGTATTAACCAATTGCTTTTCTCTGCTTCTGTAAGTTCCTGTTTTAACACAGATCAGATCACTACTTTGTGTTTTTTGTCTTTAAATACTCTGTCTCTGCCCCTGCTGGGGCTGTCTGATTTGAGTCTATACTCTGGACAGTTGCATGCTTGTGAATAAATCCACATCAATTTCTTTTTTTTTCTTTAGAATATTTATTCGGAATATATAGGCAAGTGACAAAGAAACTGGATATAACTGAATAAGAGGCTTAAAGATAGCAGAATAAGTGCAACTATGATTAATAGTGGATATATATATTTACATATTTACAAGCATCACGGTTGCGGGGAAGCACCAACACCTCATCACAGAAGCTGGGGAATCCTGGGTACAGCCATCAGGGTCCCGCATGGGAGGGTCCCAGAGAGAGCGTCCTCTCCATGGGTGAGATTCCAATTTGGGGTCTGAATCTTACACTTTAAGTAGTGCTGAGAACAAAGAAGTCATACTGCCAGGTGTTTTTTTAGCAAGCATCGGTATCTTGTGTGAGGCTGGGGAGGGAGACCAGTCCCTCCAAGGCCCCTCCAAGAGTGATGTTTCCTTGGAATGGCAAGTTCCAGGAGTTGGGCAATTATCAAATCTCTTCTCAGGGACCTGGCCAGGGTCGCAGGAGAGGAGCAGCCCTCAAGTTCTCAGTATCCCTGTTACCAAATGACTCAGGGTAATAGAAAGGTCATATTGAGTTGGGGCCTTGGTTTGTGTAATCTTATTTCTTACAGAGGGGCTTATCTTGCCCCTACATTTGGCCTTTAGATTATACAAAGCATAGGCTGTCCCTGCAAGTGGGGTCATGTATTGGTATATTTTCCTTATCCTAAAGTATATATAGATGTTACACAAAAATAAAAGAATTAACAACATGCTAAATAACAAATCATACTAGTGGTGATTAGTATCTGATGTGATTAAATGAGAGGCCTCTAATAGTTTATTAGCACCTGTATGGGTTTGTATTTGATGTTCTTTGAGGGCTCATTGATTTTTCTTTTTTTTTAATTTAATTTTTTATTTTTAGTGTACAAAATTCAATTCCATAGTTCCTTGAGTTTCAAATTTCCCTTCCCTCCCTCCTCCCACCCCCCACAATGGCATAAAGTCCAGTATAGGATCTGCAAATACTTTCACAATAGACATTAGTCAAGTTACTCCACATTAATTTCATATCCATATATATCCATATACATATTCATATTGATAATTTTGGCATAACAAGCTCTCTCTCTTTTCTCTCCATTTCATTTGATTTTGCTAATAAATATATACACATATGTATATGTGTTGAGGTTTAAGGTCTAAGCATGTATGAGATGCCAAAATACCAACATGCTGGGTCCTGTCAAATGAATTTGACTCAAGTCTTCTTTCAGCCAAAGAAAAGCAAAGTTTATTAAAGATTCACCATAAGGGGTAGACTCTTAAGGAGCCTCAGTATCTGTGACCCTTGACAAGCAGGTCAGAATAATCTGACACAGAGTGAGTTTGCACTAGAAAATTCTCTGGCCTCTCTTTTTTTCATAGAGTCAGGATGGGTTCTTATCTATAGAAAGGTTGTGGGAGGAATCTAGAGGTTGTTCTAGAGGAGGAGTTTGGGGAGGTTCTTCAGGAGGAGCCAAATGAGGTCTGACTTCAGTAAGGAAAGATTAAGGGTGGGAGGGAGCTGAAGGCTAGAAAGAGATGACAGATAATAGAGAGCTAGACTAGTCTAAAGGTAGCAAGATTTGGGTATAGATATTTTAGGAGGATCAAGGATGGGGACTAGCTGGACAATGGAAGGCTAGGATAGTAATAGAGATTTGGGCAGAGCTATAATGAAAGGCTTATGGCCTCAGGCAAGTGCCTCATCAAATGGGGTGTTTCAATTAGAGATCAAGGGGGTTCCCAGAGCCTATACCTCATCATATGTATACATATACACATACATGTGTGCATATATTCATATATGTCTAATTGTATGTATATATGTATATGTATGGGTGTGTATGTGTTTCTGTCTATGGCCAAATGAAGCCAGAAGTCAATTGACCTTTTAACTTTCTATAGGAGCAATACTCTAGCTATTAATCTACTTAGATATATTAGTAAATTACATTAAATCTTTCATCTATAAAACTATATCTTGATAATGCACTCTGATGATCCCCTGGAATACACTTCTTCCTTTTTAACCTCACTCAGAATTCTTTCAGTGTCTAGGTCTCCTTGGATCCTTCTCTCCCCATCCTCAATGAATTAATAGTCTTACTTTCTTCAAATCAACTTGTATTGACAATGCAATCTCATTAACACACACACACACACACACACACACACACACACACACACACACACACAAAAGAAGAATTTTGTTTAAAAAAAAAAATAATTTACTTTCCAGGACCTAGCGCATTGCCTTGAAAATAACTGACCCTTAGTATATGTTAGTGATTAAATTAATTTTAAATCTGCAACAGGAAACTTGTGTCAATGCTACAATTCTATTTTTCATTTTTACCTTTTTCTCCCCTGAGATTTTTGTTGAAGATCTTTCCATTTTCCTTTAATGGTAGTTGGTCATATTGGCTAGCATACTAAGTCTGCCTCTAACCCAAAATTAATTCATTATAGAATCTCAGGCAATGTGAAGATCAGGAATTTCTTCACACAATGAGCCAACTTGACCTTCTTAATGTAATCTTTGCAAAAATCAATCTACCACACTTTCTTCTGGAGAAAAGTGAAGTCCTACATTGAAACAAGTGTCAAAAGTCAGATAAAAAATCAACTAGTCACTCATTGTCCCTGATGGTTTGAGAACCATTATTAGCTGATAGCATAGAAGATAGAAAGATAGCCTTGGAGTCAGCAAGACCTGGGTTCAAGTTTGACACATATTAGTTGTGTGAGTATGCATTAGCCATCTAAACTCTCTGTGGTCCAGGTAACTATGACTATGAGGTATAGAGATTTTTCTATTTTGAATTGATGGGAGAAAATTCACTTTGGGTATAAAACACAACATAAAAATCACAGATATGCACCCTCCTCCTCTTGAAATATATTAAATTTTAAAGACAGAAATGTAACATGAATATCCCATTCATATACTGAATTGGTTAGGATTTGGTCAGGGTGATGATGATGAAAGCCAAGACTTGTGAAGCAAATTTCATTTGTTCATTCATTTGATCTTAACAGTAATCCTTTGATTTAGGTGTTATTTTCCCCAAATTTTACAGATGATAGAATTGGGTCTGGTATTGTCAAAGAAACCATTTGAACTAAGGTATTCTTGATCAAGCCCAACATTCTACTATCACACTTACTGAATTCTGTGAAATTTGAAGTATTGGGTAGCAGGGGGAATAATAATTATTGTTTTTTATATAAGGTTATAGTGAAGAAGTGCAGCACCACTAGAAATCTGCTAGAAAGCCTGATGTGGTACTATTCTTCACAGAAGATTGATTATATGTACCACTCTCCCTGTAGTCAAATAAAATGAATAGATATGAATAATCTACCCAGTGGCCTCTTAAAATGCTAATTAAGAAATGGAGAAAAAAAAATCACATTACAATTAACAACATCATCAGAAATTAAAAAAGGAAATAGAAGCTTGCAAGGTGCCCTGGAATGTAGCTCAGAGAAGGTGCCACTTACAAAATTTGAGAAAATCAGCTTCATGATGATATTTTATAGATATGAGGATTATTTTAAAAGAAAAGAAAAAAAGAAAGAAAAGGAAAAAAGAAAGGAAAGAAAAAAGGAAAAGAAAAGAGAAGACAAAAATAGAAAGAGCTACAAATCTCTTGGAATTATCAAGAGAACAGTAGTTATTCATATGATTCCTGGGGAACTGCTTTGCAAGTTAAAGCTGAGAGTCCAAAAGAAGAGTGTGAAAGCACAGGAAGTTAGAAATTGTAGGCATCTGTGAACCAGTGGTCAAATGATTAAGCTTGGGAAAACCTCAAAAAAAGTTCAGATCTTTGGATGAAGTAATTTCTTTTCTTTTCAACTGTGCCAAAATGGTAATGAGCTGGAATAATCTTTCTGAGTGAACAGAAATTTGTTTAATCTCTATCTTTGTTCTCTTTCTCCCTCCATCTAATAGCATTCCAAAATTCTTGTGAATTAAGAAAAAAACACATTAGTTTCTTGCTTCCAGGCTCTATCCAATCTCTTCTCTAATCCACCCTCTAAACAACTTCCAAAATAATTTTCATAAAGCACATATCTAATCACATTACCCTCTGGATCTAAGACTAAACACACACACACACACACACACACACACACACACACACACACTTTCTTATAGCACAGCAATATTCTCTTACATTCATACAAAATGGTAGTTTGCTTTTCATCCAGTCTTCATTTAATGAACATTAACTTTTTTTCCAACTCTTTGATACCACATAGAGTATAGATACTTTGACATTTATTTGGTCTTTGGTTGTGTCTTCCTAGGGAAAAACAAAACAACAACAACAACAACAACAACAACACTGTGGTACATGCCCAGTAATGGGATTGCTAGATCAAAGGGTGTTAACTTATTAGTCACTTTGATTAAATAAGTCCAAATTGATATCCAGCATGGTAGACTATTTCACAGCTATGCCAAGTTTAATGATGTGGTTTTATCTTTATAAACCCTCCAACACTGGTAATTATCATCTTTTGTCATCTTTGTCAATTAACATGATATGAGGCAAAATCTCAGATTTATTTTACTTTGTCTTTCATTAGGGGAACACTATAACATGTACATTTTACCTTAAAATTCTTCCTTTAATAGCAATATTGGAAGGCTTTGACCATTTATCTATGTGTCATTAATTTTTTTTTTGTCTAACTGCTGTTTTGATATTATTTTTGCTTGCTTTATCTTGTACATCTATTCCATCTTTGAATTAGAATTCTCTGACTCACAATTTTTAAAGAAAGGTACTTGATAATGTTTTTTTTTTCTTTCTCCTTCTTCTCCATTTTACAGGTAAGTAAACTGAAGTACAGAGAAGTTAAATAATGTTCCCCAAATCACAAAATCACAATGGAAGAATTACTAGCCCAGTCTCCTGTCTTGTCCAATCTTTTTTTCCATTTTAGCTGACTCTAATACTCCAGGTTGCCTGTGATTTTTTCTAGGTGGGTATTCCCACCAGTGGTATCAATAACACAATGCCCATAAGGTACTTATTCTATGCAACACTTTGTCCTGCAGATTTTCAATCACCTTTCCAAGGATTTTCCCACATTCTCTTGGCCTTCTGATATATTTTGTTTAACTATGTTTTTATAGTTAAAAACGACGTGTACAATTTATAAAATCAAGTATCAGGAAAAATGGGAAATGTGATTTCCACATGATGGAGCAGCAAGAACTTTGACTGGTCACATTTGCAGATCAGGTAATAATCTTTGAAAATGTTTACAGAGAAATCTGCTTATGGTGATATCTGTGTATATAACTTTCTATTAATCTTCATAAAATTCTCTCAGGAAAAGATAAGGAAAATTATTGTCACAATAATATTTAAGAACGGTCATATGATTAAATATCCCTTACTCACCTGGCCAAGAGATATCCTTTTTTTTTGACCAAACATTTCATCCAGAGAGAAAGAGAAACCTCCTTTTATGTAACCTGTAAGTCATGTTCAATAAAACCTCAAATAAAAATGGATTCTTCCTCTTTTTTTGTTTACTTTGGAGGGGCAATTGGGGTTAAGTGACTTGCCCAAGGTCACACGGCTAGTAAGTGTGTCGAGTATCTGATGCCAGATTTGAACTCAGGTCCTCCTGACAACAGAGCCGGTGCTCTATTCACTGTGCCACTTAGCCACCCCAATGTATTCTTT
Organism: Gymnobelideus leadbeateri; assembly: GCA_011680675.1. Taxonomy (NCBI): domain Eukaryota; kingdom Metazoa; phylum Chordata; class Mammalia; order Diprotodontia; family Petauridae; genus Gymnobelideus; species Gymnobelideus leadbeateri. The sequence goes on along the minus strand of WOXC01006278.1, from coordinate 99,324 downwards.
TAAATTATACTTTGCGTTAACAAATTCCCTAAGCTTTTGGAAGAATGTGAGAGGGCACAGGTGGAGGAAGCAAATGTGAATTCAAGTGTCATGTTAGAGAATTATTGTTTTTAAAAGTAATGTTTTATTTTTAAAGGAATTAACATAAAAGAGAAAATACACATTCCCTGATTACCCATTTGAGAAAATGACTAGTTCATTTTCCCTAGGGATCCTCAACTCTTTCAAACTCATAGAATAGCTTTTTACTTGGGGATTAAAATTAGAGTTCTGTAATTAACAGTTTTGAGTATTGTTCTATCTTTGTTCCACTAATGAGGACAACTTTGTGTCAATAGCTCTAGGGAATCATAATGTCTCCCTAGTCATTAAACAAACAATTCGATTCTCATAGAAAGTTATTAGCCAACTTACACATGTATTCACTTGCTTAGAGGAAGTAGTGCCAAGGGAAGTTGTAGGGGGAGGAAACAGGATGGGGCATGTTAAGATCCTTCACTGACACTTCCTGTCCTCATCAGGACATCTCCCTATATTTGCCTGGGCTTGCCTGGGGTGGAGGGGGGGGGGGCTTGTTTTTGTTTAATTGTTGTTTTTTGTGGTTGTTGTTGTTTTGTTTTGGTTTTGATCAGAAGATCCACATGTGGGCATTTCTTACAAAGGTTTTCTCCCTCTATGAGAAATTTGTCATTTTTTTTTAGCTGTAGAAGTTCATTATTCCCACGGATTACTGGATAGATGTTAAAAAATTACAAATGGGGTCTACTCAGAGCAGCAGCAGCCCTTCTCTCTCCACAGTGGTCAGCTACGACCCCCGACTCCCCAGCAACCATGTCGAAGGGACCCGCAGTTGGCATTGATCTTGGCACCACTTACTCATTCCAACATGGGAAAGTGGAGATCATTGCTAATGACCAAGGAAACAGGACCACCCCAAGCTACGTCTCCTTCACTGACACAGAATGTTTAATCGGTGATGCTGCAAAGAATCAAGTTGCAATGAACCCCACCAACACGGTTTTTGATGCCAAATGTCTTATTGGTTGCAGATTTGATGATACAGTTGTACAATCAGATATGAAGCATTGGCCTTTTACGGTGGTGAATGACACAGGCAGGCCTAAGGTCCAAGTGGAGTTCAAAGGGGAGACCAAAAGTTTCTATCCAGAAGAAATATCTTCTGTGGTCTTGACTAAGATGAAAGAAGTTGCTGAAGCTTACCTTGGGAAGACTGTCACAAATGCTGTGGTCACAGTACCAGCCTATTTCAATGATTCCCAACGTCAGGCCACCAAAGATGCTGGAACCATAGCTGGTCTCAATGTGATCCGAATCATCAATGAGCCAACTGCTGCTGCTATTGCTTACGGCTTGGACAAAAAGGTTGGTGCCAAGAGAAATGTGTTGATCTTTGACCTTGGAGGTGGTACTTTCGATGTCTCCATTCTCACCATTGAAGATGGCATCTTTGAAGTCAAGTCCACAGCTGGGGACACCCACTTGGGTGGGGAGGACTTTGACAACTGAATGGTTCAAGCGAAAGCACAAGAAAGACATCAGTGAGAACAAGAGGGCTGTGAAGGTGCAAAGCATACCCTCTCTTCCAGTACCCAGGCCAGTATTGAGATTGACTCCCTCTATGAAGGCATCGACTTCTATACATCAATCACCAGGGCCCGTTTCGAAGAGCTGAATGCTGATCTCTTCCGTGGCAGCCTGGACCCTGTGGAGAAGGACTTAAGAGAGGCCAAGCTAGATAAGTCTCAGATTCATGACATCGTCCTGGTGGGTGGTTCTACTCGAATTCCCAAAATCCAAAAGCTTCTGCAAGACTTCTTCAATGGCAAGGAGCTCTACAAGAGTATCAGCCCTGATGAGGCTGTTGCTTATGGTGCAGCTGTCCAGGCTGCCATTTTGTCTGGAGATAAATCTGAGAATGTGAAGGACTTGCTGTTGTTGGATGTCACTCCTCTTTCCCTTGGAATTGAAACTGCTGGTGGAGTTATGACCGTTCTGATCAAACGAAATACCACCATCGCCCCCAAGCAGACACAAACATTTACCACCTATTCAGACAACCAGCTTGGTGTGCTTATTCAGGTTTACGAAGGTGAGAGAGCAATGACAAAGGATAACAACCTGCTTGGCAAATTTGAGCTCACAGGAATTCCTCCAGCACCCAGGGATGTTCCTCAGATCGAAGTAACATTTGACATTGATGCAAATGGTATCCTCAATGTTTCTGCTGTGGATAAGAGCACAGGCAAGGAGAACAAGATCACCATCACCAATGACAAAGGACGTCTGAGCAAAGAAGACATTGAGCGCATGGTCCAGGAGGCTGAGAAATACAAGGCTGAGGATGAAAAGCAGAAAGACAGGGTGTCTTCTAAGAATTCTCTTGAATCCTATGCTTTCAACATGAAAGCAACTGTGGAGAATGAAAAACTGCAAGGCAAAATTGGTGATGAAGACAAACAGAAGATCCTTGACAAATGTAATGAGATAATCAAGTGGCTGGATAAGAACTAGACTGCTGAGAAGGAAGAATTTGAGCATCAGCAGAAAGAATTGGAGAAGGTCTGCAATCCCATTATTACTAAGCTGTACCAGAGTGCAGGGGCATGCCAGGAGGTATGCCTGGTGGGTTCCCAGGGGGTGGAGCAGCCCCATCTGGAGGTGCTTCTTCTGGACCCACCATTGAAGAGGTCGACTAAACACACCAGAAGAAAGAGCATTCCACACAGCTTTCCAAAAATTGAAGGACTCAAATTTGTAGCCAAGGCAGTAGCAGTTTAAAAGTTAATATTTAAGCAACTGTGTAAATCTAGGCATTCTGAATACTTGAATGTGTGCAGAGGGAGAGAAGTGAAGAACACTGCACTTTATCAGTACTGTAAACAAGTGGAAATGCAATTGTCTTGGAGAATAATATCTATTTAAAATTGGCACCATAAAAAATTACAAATGAAAGGCTGTAACAGATGAAATTATAATGATAATATTAAAGGTTGAGAAAAAGGAAACAATGATTGTGAGATGATAATGTTACTGTTAGACTGAAGTGGTTGTTAGAGTGCTTGGACTCAGGAGTGCTAAGTTGCATGTGCATCTTAACACGCCCAATCCTGTTTCCTGTTGCCACTATGAAATCACTCCCTGCCCCCAACAGAAGTGAATAGCAAAATATATCAAAAAATAAAATCCAGTAATATTATGTTCACAAGAAAAACATATGGGGATCTGAATATGATATTATTTTTAAAAGTAAAACCATCAGGTTGGCTAGGTGGCACAGTAAGTAAGAGTGCTGGCCCCAGAGTCAGCAGGACCTGAGACTGGTTCCAGCCTCAGATAATTAGCAAATAAAATTAACAAATAGAATTAACAAATAAAAAATAACTAGCCATGTAATGTTGAGCAAGTTACTTAACCCCAATTGCTTAAGAAAAAAAAAAGTAAAACATATTAGGAACAGCTAAAAAAGGGTAGTTATCCCATACAAATGAGTCAAAAAAGGAAGAACCCTCACAGACGAATTGGATGCAAGAGGAGGGCTGTTAGTGGAGGAAACCTATGTTCATTGAGAATGGGTTCAAGAGGGAATGATATGTATTTATCTGGAAGAGTACAAAAGTCTTGTAAATTCAGAATGCAATACAATGCTAAAGGAATAGAAAAGAGGAAGAAGATTAAGGAGGCATATTTAGAGGGAAGGGTGAGGGAATAGGTTAAAGGGGCATATTGAAGGGTGTTTAGATTGATGGGAATGGGAGGAGTAGAGATGGATTCTGGGGGGAGGATAGGTATATTAGTAGGAGGGCAAGGCTAGCTGGTAGAAGCAAAGTAGAGGAGTCAGGAAGGATAGGAAATAAAAGATATGCACAAATGTAAAGACCAGGAATAGAAATTGTTGGGGCAAAGGGAGCAGTAGTGGTATTCATGATCTTGAATAATGTTAAGGCTCAGGGCAATTTGATTAAAAGAGAAAAATAGAAACACTTTAATATGTTTTTGCCATATTCATCCATGATGTTTTGGACTTTTTAAAACAACTAGAGAGTAAAAAGGTTGCAATATTGCTGTGCTTTAGGAAATGATGAGTTGGTGGACTTGGAAAAATATATAATGACTTGGAGTTATGAATGATACGTTATGCACTCAGAGATACAGAGGACAGATAAGTATAATATGGTCTTACATAGAAACATGCATACCTATATAGACATATGTGTGTGTGTGTGTGTGTGTGTGTATCTGTGCATTCTGGCAGGGAGGAGAAGGAAGAAGAAGAAAGAACTAAGTAAAAAGTGCACAACAGAGAAGAAAAAACAAGTAAGCAAAGAACAGATGGACAGCTCTCAACACAATGCAGACTATTTATTATATAGGCTTTCTTGAAATGGAAATTTATTGCTGTATATTTTTAGCCTCCTCTCATGTTGTGTTGTCCAAATGACAATGCCTTTTTCCCATTTTCTTATTTTGTATCATTTTAGCTTTAGTATTTGTTTGTTTTTTAATAACTTTTATTTAAGTTTAAAGTATAAAAAATTACAGAAAATATAAAAATGTATGTGATATAAATATTTGCATAGAGTTTAAAATATGGGTTAAAGTAAAATTTATTGCATGTCACTTGAATTTTTTTTAAATAGGGATAATAATCATGATTTTAGGTAAGACTACAGAATATATGACTATGATTTTAAAAAAATAAGCAAGGGAATTATATAATGTCAAAGGCACCAAAGGAAAAAGTCACTATCAATATATATATCACATACACACAAACACCCACTCATATAAATACATATATAATTACATGTATACAAATATATTTATGCATATATTAATATATGTGTATGTGTTATGTATGTAATTGAAAATACCTCAGTGTAGCTAACCATTTGAGACTTAGACACATAACCAAAAGAAAAAAAAAATAAGAAAGTGAAAAGAACTTTGGACAATCCAGAGATGGTAGATCTCTGGAAATTAATGCTTAGGATTAGAAATGAATTTACATATCCCTCATCTCTCCATGGCATGTTTACAAAAAACTCACTATGTACTGTAATATAAAGGCCTCACCAAGCATGCAAAAAAATTTTATAAAAGAAAACATGTGGTAGCTAGGTAGCACAGTGAGTAAGAGCGCCAGCCCTGGAGTTGGGAGGACCCAGGATCAGTTCCAGCCTCAGTTACTTAGCACCCACACAGAAATAACTAGCCATGAACCTTGATCAAATTTCTTAACCCTAATTGCTTTAAAAAAATAAGAAAAGAAAACATAACTAAGCATATAATTTACTAATTACTTTTCATTTAAAAATATATTCAATAAAAACTAACAAACTAAGAATAATTTATTAGAAGCTGAATATAATTCTGAAAAACCGGTGAGTCAAGAAAAAATTATTGATATGAAAGAAAAAATGTTATTAAAGAAAATGACAGCTAAGACATAAGTCAACATAACATATAAGTTATATGTCAAACCCCTTAATTAAGGGGTTTAGCTAAAAAGTCCTAAAGAGGAAATTTATGCATCAAAATGACCACTAACAAAGGGAAGAATGAACAGAGGAATTAAGTGGGAATTCAAATAAACATGAGCAGCAACAATTCCAAAACGTCCAACAGAAAAACAGTAGAAATTCTGAAAAAAAGATTAATAACATTGAAGAAAATGATAATAAAACAAGGGTATTGATTTAAAAAATTAAATAAAATTGATACAACATTTTAAAAAGATTACTATATCCATGTGGGTTTGCAACAGGAGAAGAGGGTTGATTCAATATAAAAAGAATGTGAGTCTACATCTATATCTATATACATATAGTGTGTAAAAATACACATATATACATACATATGCACTTATACACACATATACACATACATGTATATACATACACACCTATGCCCACATGTATGCACACATGATCTGATGCCAGACAGATAAGCTATTGAAGTTTATGAACAAGAAATTATCATAAGAATTTAAAACATTAATGACTATAGTACTGTAGAAAGTGCTTTGAATCAGTGCTTCTTGAATTGTGGGTCATGACCCCATATGGAGTTGTATAACTGAATGTCATGGTCACAAAAATTTGAAGAGAGAAAAAGGTTTTGGAATGAACAACATTGAATGTGAAACAAAAATTATTTAAAAATCAAAGGCATAAGGAATTTGAGGTATTTCTGGCAATGTTTACTTGTGCCACATCATACAACTTCACTACAGTCTTGGTTCTGATAATACAATATTTACACTTTGCACTGTGAATGCCACCATGCCATGCAATGTCAATAAACACTGTCAAAAATACCTTGGCTCATATTCGAGATTATTGCTATGTTATGAATGCACTGTTTTTACTGTACATACAAAATTTTCTGCTCTTACGGAAACATAATAGCCTTTGCAAATTTTTCTGAAATTTGCTTGCTCATCATTTCTTATAGCACAATAGTATTCCATTGAATTCATATACCAGATCTTGTTCAGCAGTTCCTCATGTGATGGGCATCCCCTCGATTTCCAAATCTTTGCCATCTCAAAAAGAGCTCCTATAAACATTGTTTTAACATGTGAGACCTTTTCTGTTTTATATGTTCTCTTTTGGATACATATTTAATAATGGTATTGTTGGATCAAAGGGCATGGAAAATTTTATGACTTTTTGAGAATAGTTCCAAATTGTTCTTCAAAGATTAATTCACAACTCCACCAATAATGCTTTAGTGTTACATTTTTTCCACATCTTCTCCAACATTGATCATTGTCCTTTTCTATCATGTTATCCACTCTGATGGGAATGAGCTAGTACACCAGAGTTGTTTTAATTTGCATTTCTCTAATTAATAGTTATTTAGAGAATTTTCCCAAGATTACATATACTTTAATTTCCTCATCAGAAAATGTCTGTTCATATTCTTTGGCCATTTATCAATTGAGACATGACTCACATTCTAGTAAATTTCACTCAAATATCTATATATTTTAGAATGAGGCCTATAAAAGATACCTGGGCTATAAAATTTGTTTCCTAGTTATGTGCTTCTATTCTAATTTTTGTTGCACTGGTTTTGTTGGTATGTTTTAATTAAATCTAATTTAAATGATCTATTTTGCATTTCATAATGTTCTCTGTCTCTTGTATGATAATAAATTCTAACAGTAAACTATTGTTTGATCTTCTAATTTGCCTATGATATTATCCCTCATGTTTAAATCATGTAGGCATTTTGATTTTATATTAGTATAGGATGTTGTTACATGTATAGTTTCTACCGTACTACTTTTCCAATTTTCACAAAAATTTTTGTCAAATAGTGAGTTTTTAATGGCAGAAGTTGGAGTCTTTATTAAACAGTAGATAACTACAGTCATTGACTACTGTGTCTTGTGTACCTAACCTATTACACTGATCTAGCACTATTTTATAGACAGACCATGTTCATTTGTACTTTTATTTCATTAATTGCTTTGATATTCTTGACCTTTTGCTCTTCCAAATGAATTTTGTTATTTTTTCTAGCTCTATGAAACAATTTTTTGTTATTTTGATTGATATGTGTCATGGGAATTTAAATTTAAGATCTTTCCTGCCTCTAGGACCTTTGATGGGCTTAAGTGCAGCTGGAGCCTGTGGCAGGAGGCTTGTTTTTCAGGAGATACTTTGTGATTAGCAGCTGGTCAAGAGGGTGGTTACATTATGTAAGCCAGGAGAAGGCAATATAAACACTGATGCAAGGCTTTGTTTTGAGCTCACTTTGAGAAATGTTGTGTGATTTGACCAGACAAGACTCTGGACAGCCATTGAGGTTGCTGGCTTTGAAAAACACAGATGCTGATGCTTCCTTCTCTGGTAACTGACCAGGTAGGGATTGTAATGGAAATGCAGATTTAAAGATCTTCCCTGCCCCTAGCTTAAGTGCACCTGGAGCCTGTGGTGGGAGGCTTGTTTTTCAGGAAAGCCCACACCTTGATACTTTGTGATTGGGCAGTGGGTCATGGAGGTTGTTACATTCTCTGAGCCAAGAGAAGGCTATATAAGCCCTGAGGAGAGGCTTTGCTTTGGGGCTCACTTTGAGAAGTGCTGTGTGATTTGACCAGATGAGACTCTGGGAAGCTGTTGTTGAGAGCCCCCGGCTTTGAAAACCCAGATGTTGATGCTTCCCTCTCTGGTAACTGTGATTTGGTATTGATATAATGGTAGGACAGTTTGGAAGCCTGTCTGTTTGATCTGTAAGTTCTGTAACTCTGAAGTTCGGGGTGCTGACCTTTTTCCCCTGAACTAGGTAATGTATGTTTGTTTGATTAAAGTAAGCTTGTTAACCCATTTGAGTTGCTTTCCTTTTGAAAAGCAGATCTAAGAACCTGTGTTGGCAGTCACCCTGGGGATGTTGGGGTGCTTGCCGCTACAAAATGGCGACGAGGGATGGGATCTGCTGAGTAAAAGGAAAGTATGGGGGCTGGGATAATTGTTTGTTTCCCAGTTGTGGTAGCTGTGATTCTGTGGAGCCATGGAGCAGGAGTGAAGAAAGACCTGCATGCTGACTTCACTGAGCTGAGAGCAGGAATGGTGAACTGCCTGCATGGAGACCTGTGGAGAAGCCTGGAGCTGCTGCCTTCTGCTGGAGGAGAAGGAACCCAGGAGTTTGGAGTTCAGCCACAGGACAAGATAAGAACTGTGTGGCAAAGCAGGGGCACTGAATGTGTTTCCTTGCTGCATCCCACAGTTTGGGACCCAGGGGGAGGATGGACTTGTGACTGGTGGGTGGGGTGAAGTGCCATGGACCCCAAGGACCCCACTTTGGTTTTGTTGCCCAGCTCCCTCTCTGGACTTGGAAGCAGGGGCTGGAGCAGTGTTGTGGGAAGGACACCCCCCTCCCTCCAAGAGAACTTTATGTGATAATACTTTGTATTTTGTGAAGTGATGTGAAAATGCAATGTACTTTGTTTAAGACCCAGTGGCCACTTTGGTAACTTTAGATGTACCTTGAAAATATGACTTAAGGGATGGTTAGTACTAATTGAAATGTAAACTGTCTATGCTATGGGCATACTTAGTAAGACTTTACTGAATAAGCTACTGATTGTACTTTGAGATATTGTTACAGATAAGAGACTAATTGAGTTAATCAAGACTGTCCCATGAGTGGAAGACTTGTACTTTGAAAACTGATGTAACTGATTGAGTTAACTTAAGAGTGACTATTTTTTGATTTTACTGATAAGTGGACTGAGTTAACATTTGCCCCATGAGTGGAAGACTTGGACTATTGTATTTTGAGATTATATTGTGATTTTCTTATGTACCTGGAAAATGTGACCTAAGAGATGTTTAGTGCTAATTCAAATGTAAATGCTATGGGCATGAAAGATCTTGGGGCCGAATGTAATGGAAATGCAGATTTAAAGATCTTCCCTGCCCCTAGCTTAAGTGCACCTGGAGCCTGTGGTGGGAGGCTTGTTTTTCAGGAAAGCCCACACCTTGATACTTTGTGATTGGGCAGTGGGTCAAGGAGGTTGTTGCATTCTCTGAGCCAAGAGAAGGCTATATAAGCCCTGAGGAGAGGCTTTGCTTTGGGGCTCACTTTGAGAAGTGTTGTGTGATTTGACCAGATGAGACTCTGGGAAGCCGCTGTTGAGAGCCCCCCGGCTTTGAAAACCCAGATGTTGATGCTTCCTTCTCTGGTAACTGTGATTTGGTATTGATATAATGGTAGGACAGTTTGGAAGCCTGTCTGTTTGATCTGTAAGTTCTGTAACTCTGAAGTTCGGGGTGCTGACCTTTTTCCCCTGAACTAGGTAATGTATGTTTGTTTGATTAAAGTAAGCTTGTTAACCCATTTTGAGTTGCTTTCCTTTTGAAAAGCAGATTTAAGAACCTGTGTTGGCAGTCACCCTGGGGATATTGGGGTGCTTGCCGCTACAGGGATGTAATGGTCACAACAGTTGGAGGCCTGTATGCTTGAAATGTTTCTTTATCTTCTTGTAACTTCTGCTTGTAATTTCTCTCTGTATACTCTGAATTTCAGGGTGCAGACTTTTTTCCCATGAACTAGGTAAATGATATGTTTGATTGATTAAAGTAAGACCGTTAATCCATTTTGATTTGCTTTCCTTTAGAAAAGCAGATCTGGTGGGGCAGAATCAAGATGGCGGAGTAGAAATATGACTTGATCAGGGCTCCAGATTCCACCTCCACAAATTCATGTAAAAGGTGACTCTGAAAAAAACTTTGGAGCATTTGGGAAATTGGTCTATAATTTTATTTCTCTATTTTATCTCTTCCTTATTTAAGTATCAGTACGACATTTGTGTCATCAATTATTGTTTAAAAGTTTGATAGAATTCAGTAGTACATCCATCTGGCCCTGGAGTTTATTTCCTAGGGAGTTCCCTGGTGACATGTTCAATTTCTTTTTCTGAGATGGGGTTATTGAAGTGATTGACTTCCTCTTATATTAATCTGGGCAACTTATATTTTTGGAAATATTCATCCATTTCACTAAGATTGTCAAATTTATGTGCATACAACTGGGCAAAAAAAATCCTAATTATTCTAATTTGCTCTTCATTGCAGGTAGATTCACCCTTTTTCACTTTCAATCCTCATAATTTGATTTTCTTTCTAATATTTATTTTTAACACATTTGAGTTTAAAACTTCAAATTCCAGATTCAATCCCTTCCTCACTTGTCACCCACTCTTGCTGGGAAGATGAGCAATTCAGTATATGTTGTAAATGTATAGCTATGTAAAACATTACCATAGTAGATATAATGTAAAAGATTGACTATATTTCCCTCCCACCCATCTCACCTCCCTCTTTGTCTATGCCCTATTTTGATCCTGTCCCTTTTCAAAAGTGGGTGATGTCAACTTCCCTGCCCCTGAGCCTGCCCTCTCTTCCGTCATCCACCCTCTCATCCCCTTCCCCCCAATCTCCTGTAGGTGAGATATCTTATTTAGTATGTATGTCATTCTCTTCCTGAGCTAAATTCAATGAGAATAAAGTTTTGCCTTTTTGCCTACCTTTTCTTCCCCTCCCTTGCAACCCTTTTCCTTTTCCTCTTCTATATGAGATAGTTAACCCCATTCTGTCTCTCCCCATCTCCTTTAATTTTATTCCTCTCTCAACTCTTAATTTCACCTTGTAAGTATCCCTTCCTATTAAATTCGACCTGTGCGCTCTATCTATGTATACCTGTAAACATATATGCACACATTCACATATGTATTCATATGCCCATATACAATTCTTCAACTATTTTCATACTGAGAAAGGTTTCATCAGTTACAAATATTGTTTTTCCATGTAGGAATGTAAATAGTTCACCTTGCATAAGATCCTTATGATATCTTTTCCCTGTTTACCTTCTCAAGAATCTCTTTCTTCTTGTGTCCAAATTTAAAATTTTATATTCAACTCTGGTTTTTTTCCTCAAGAATGCCTGAAAGTCCTCTATTCCACTGAATGATCATATTTTCCCCTGAAACATGATACTCAGTTTTGCTGGGTATTTGCTTGGTTTTTGCTTGGATATTTGCTTGGTTTTAATCCCAGATCCTTTGCCCTCTGGAATATCATATCCCAAGCCCTTCAATCCCTCAGTGTAGTAGCTGCCATATTATGTATGCACTATCCTGACTGTGTCTCCCCAATATTGAAATTATTTCTTCCTGGCTGCTTGTAATATTTTCTCCTTGATCTGGGAATTTTGGAATCTGGCTATAATATTCCTTGGCATTTTCATTTTGGTATATTTTTCAGGAGGTGATTTGTGGATTCTTTCAATCTTTATTTTGCCCTCTGGTTCTAAAACAGCAGGACAATTTTCCTTGAGAATTTCTTGAAGGATGATTTCTAGAATCTTTCTTTGATCATGGCTTTCAGGTAGTCCAATAATTTTTAAATTATCTGTCCTGGATCTATTTTCCAGATCAGTGGTTTTTCCCATGAGATATTTCACATAGCCTTCTATTCTTTTATTTGTTTGGATCTGTTTAATGGCATCTTGATTTCTCATAAAGTCATTAGCTTCCATTTGCTCCAGTCTAATTCTGAAGGAATGATTCTCCTCAGTGAGCTTTTGAGATCTTTTTTCCATCTGGCAAATTCGGCTTTTTAAGGCATTCTTCTCCTCGTGGCATTTTTGAGCCTCTTTTGCCATTTGAGTTAGTGTATTTTTTTTTTTTTTTTGCTTTTTGGAGGGCACTTGGGGTTAAGTAACTTGCCCAAGGTCACACAACTAGGTTTTTGTTTGTGTGTGTTAAGTGTCTGAGGCCAGATCCAAACTCAGGTCCTTCCTACTCCAGGGCTGGCACTCTAGTCACTGTGCCACCTAGCGGCCCCAGAGTTAGTCTATTTTTAAGGTTTTATTTTCCTCAGTCAGGCTGACTCTCCTTTCATATTTTCTTACATTTTTTTTTTCATTTCTCTTCCCAATTTTTCCTCCACTTCTCATATTTGCTTCTTAAGGTCTTCTATGTCCTGTAACCAGCTCATATTTTCACTTGGGGCTTTTGGTGCAGTGTTTTGGATCTCCCATTCCTCCTCCTGTCCCATGCTTCGCTCTTCTTTGTCCCCCAAATAAGAGTCTAATGTTGAATTTTTCTGTTTATTTTGTTTCCTTTGCCTGGACAAGTTGCCACTCAGTTACTTGACTTTTGGGCTTGTTGCCACAGTAGGACTATGCCACCAGCCAGTTGAGTTCCTGTCCCAAATGCTGGGGATTTCTCAGCTGCTGAAGGTATGAGTTGGGTGCCCTCTCTGAAGCCTCCATACTCTCTGACAAGCTGGTCACTCACCCCAATAGCTCCACACCAGACCACAATGCAGATCCAAGAAGGTTAAAGCAAAATTTATTACCACCCCCCAGACTGATAGCCAGGTCCCCCTACAGGCCACAGGCCAGGAGCTGAAGCTGCAATGGGGCTGGCTGAGATGCATGGCTACTCATTGGCTTTTTGCCCCCAGGGAAGGAGGCTGATGTGCTCTGCTCCCTTGTCCCAAAGTCCATACTGCACTGACCTTTCAGTTTGTCCTTGGCATCTATGTGTTAATAATTCTGGAAAAACCATGGCTCCTGTTGTTCTGGACCCCTCTCAGCCAGCTACTGGTCTAGCCACCCTGGGGCTAAAACCTCTGACTCTCTAGGGCCTGGGCTTAGCTCCCAGAGCACTGTTCTGGCTGCTCCCTGCTGGGCTGCCAGGCTCTCCTCAGTGGGAGGTTAGCTTCTCTGTGTTATTTTGTGGGTTCTGTAGCTCCAGAGTTTGTTCAGAGTACATTTTTATATAAACTGGAAGTGGTGGGTGCCTGAGCTGTGTGGAAATGCTGTTTCTCCTCTACCATCTTGTCTCCGCCCCCTGGTTCTCTCTTTTTTTTTTATCATATTGACTAAGCATTCATCATTTTTTCCATAAAACTAGCTCTTAGTTTTATTTATTAATTCAGTACTTTTCTTAATTTCGATTTTCTTAATTTCTCTTTTGGTTTCCAGTATTTCAAATTTAGTATTTAAGTGGTTATTTTCAATTTTTCTTCCTTTTACTAGCTTTTTAAATTGCATGCCCCATTCACTGACCTCACTTTTCTCTGATTTATTCATGTATGTATGCAGGTATATAGAACTTCCACTAAGAAGTACCTTTGCACCATCCCACAAATTTTGGTATGTTGTCTCATTATTTGCATTCTCTTGAATGAAATTCCTGATTGTTTCTATAATTTCTTATTTGATCCACACATTAAATTTTTTTAATTTCCAATTAATTTTCAGCATATCTTTCTATGGCCCTTTATTGCATATATATTTATTGTATCATGATTTGAGAATGAGTCATTTAATATTTCTGCCTTTCTGCACTGAATTATGGGTTTTTTATGCCCTAGTACATGGTTGATTTTTGAGTATGTGCCATGAACTGCTGATAAGAGAGTATAATCCTTTTTATCCCCACTCAGTTTTCTCTAAAGATGTATTGTATCTATCCCCTACAAAGTTCTCTTAGCCTCCTTAACTTCTTTCTTATTTATTTTGAGGTTAGATTTATCAAGTTCAGAGAGGTGGAGATTAACATCCCCTAATAATATAGTTTTTGTATCTATTTCTTCCTGTAATTCCCTTAACTTCTACTCTAGAAATCTGGATGCTATAGCATTTGGTGCATATATGTTAAGTAGTGATATTGCTTCATTCTCGTTGGTGTCTTTTAGCACGATAAAATTTCCTTCCTTATCTCTTTTAATTAGATCTAATTTTGCTCTTGCTTTATCTGAGATAAGGATTTCTATACCTGCTATTTTACTTTAGCTGAAACATAATATATTCTACTCCAGCCTTTTACCTTTACCATCCCTTTGGACCTTTTAATAAGGTCTTTTTTATCATCAGATTAGTTCATTTATGCCCATATCCTCTATCTATGTATATCCCTTTTAAAGGTCATGAAAATCATATAAATTTCAATATTGACAGTTACCAGCTTCTCATAAAGGGATGTAAACAATTTGCTCTTATTGCATCCCAAGTTATGTGCGTGTGTGCATGAGTGTTCACGTGTGCATGTGTGTATGTATAAATGTGTGTTTTCCTTGATTCCCTTTTTATCTATTTCTTGATTCTTGTAATTGGAAATAAAATTCTCCATTAATCTCCGGATTTTTCATTGGGAAAGTCTGGAAGTCCCTTATTTCATTAAATGAGCATCTCCTTGACTGAAAGATTATGCTCAGTTTTACTGGGTAGTTAATCCTTGGTTGCAGTACTAGGTCTTTTGCATTTTCGAAATATCAAATTCCAATCCCTCCAAACTTTTAATGTAGAAGCTGCTACATCCTTTTTCATCCTGACTATGGTTCCACAATATGTGAATTGTTTCTTTGTGGCTGCTTGCAATATTTTATCCTTAATTTTGTAATTCTGGAATTTGGCTATTATATTTCTTAGAGTTTTCAATTAGGTAACTCTTTCAGGAGGAGACTGGTGAATTCTTTCAATAACTATTTTAATTTCTAGTTCTAGGACTACTGGAAAGTTTTCTTTGACAATTGCTTGGAGGATGTTGTCCAGGCTGGTTTTTTCATCATGGCTTTCCAGTTAACCAACAATTCTTAAGTTATCTCTCCTGGATCTGTTCTCCGGGTCAGTTGTTTTTCCAGTGAGATATTTTACACTTTCTTCCAGTTTTTCAATCTTCATGCTTTGTTTGATTGACTCTTGGTGCATTATAGGGTCCTGGGCTTTGATTTGACGGATTCTAATTTTTAGTGAATTATTTTCTTTAGTTCATTTTTGAAGGCCCCTTTTTAAGAAGGTACTATATACAAATAGTTCACAAATTTTACTTTTTAAGGATTTGTTTTCTTCAGTTATACTTGTGTTTTTTTTTTCCCTAAATTTGGTCACTGTAGTTTTAAATCTATCTTCTAATTCTCAAATTTGGCTTTTAAAATCTTTCTTGAGCTCCTCCAAGAATGATTTTTGGGCTTGAGTCCAATTCATATTTCCATCTATGGTCTCAGGTGTGGCCATAGGATTAATGGTGTTTCCTGAAAGTGATTCTTCTCTTTCAGAATAAGAGGATTCTATTATCTTTGGTCTTGCCTTTGCAAGTTGCTTCTGGTCCATTGTAAGTGCCTAATCCCTGTCCTTTAAAGTGTATTTCTGCTCCTGGAGTACAGCGGTCTCTGACCCAAGCTTCACAGGCTGAGACCTAGGTGCCTGGCTGTTGTCTTTGTGTGCTGTAGCCTCTGGGTGTCTAGAATGAGGCCAAGGCCAGGACTCTCAGTGTTTCTCCTGAGTTGGCCTGATGCTCATAAAGTAATCTGTGGAGGAGACATGGTCTGGCCACTTCAGAATTCTGCATCTATGCCCTGGGCTACAACTCAGACAGGGTTTTGTGAGTCAGGAGAGGTGAGGCTTGTTGGGACACCTTCCTCCCTTCTCTTCAGACTTCTTAAGGCCTCAGTTACACCCTTTCTTAGTGACTCCTAAGCCTGATGCTATGTCAGCTATTTTAAGATTTTACTCTGGGTGGGACATTTAGCTCTGGGTTTTCTAGGTCAGGTAGTGTGAATCAGAGTAGCTAGAGTTTACTTTGCCATCTTCATCTCTGGAAAATCAGGTCTCTGATTTTTAAATTTCTAGGCTTCGGGCTGATAGCCCCAGGAGAAGCTACTGTCTCTGCTTTGGGCCCTGTGCTTTCTCTTATTCAGCTACAATGGATCTTCCAGTCCCATTGTGAGACACTGCTGGGACTGCTTTGAGTCACCCTTGGTGTGAGTGAGTCTGCTGGCCGGGGCTCCTTCTCACTCTTCTATAGTCTGTTCTCTTCTCCACGCTGGTGCCACCCCCTTGTACTCCTCACTGCCCCTTCCCTGACCCACATGGGCACTTTTCTGGGCTGGATTCTGCCATGCTCAATCTCCCAATGGATTCTGTCACTCCAAAATCCATTCAGATTCACTTTTTGAAGTTTAATGATGGGATTAACAGAGGACCTTAGAAATGTTACTGCTTCTGTTCCACCATCTTGGCTCCACCCCCACCCCCTTATAATTTCTTGAAAGATCCAGGCTCCTTTTTTTAAATCATGGCTTTCAGGTATTCCAATAATCCTTAAATTTTCTCTCCTGACTAGATCTATTCTCAAGGTCAGTTGCTTTTCCATTGAGGTATTTTACATTTTTTCCTTTTTTTTTTAAATTTCAGACTAATAATATCATTTAAATACATAAGAAAAAATGAAACATTATAAACCTAAATATAAAATAAGAAAAGAAAAAAAAAGTCACGTGCCCAATAGAACACATTACAGAATTCAAAGTATATAGTGATAACTTATCATTTCAAGAAAGCTTAAATGATGTGCCTTAAATTGAAAGTTGCCCATCTTTTCTTTGCTTACTTGTAGGTTTTCTTTTGTTCTCCATGGTACACTTTTTACTTTGTTTTTCTTCCCCCTTCCCCAACCTGCCACCCCAAGTCTACAACTGAATATGATTTTATTTATATATAGGTATTAATATATACATATAGGCACACATACATACATATACAAACATTTACTTACCCTTACAGATTCTACCCCCAATCTTGTTTTTATGTTTGTGAATATCCCTTTTTTTTCTGCCTCTCCTAATTCCTTTATTTTACTTTTACCTGCTACCTTGCTCTCCTATTACTTAACCTATCCCCACTGGAACAATTCCTGCCTTATCCTCCCATTCCCATTAATCTAAACACCCTGTTGCCCCCATTTTGACCTATTCCTTCAATTCTTGACCTTACAGCTCCCTCCTTTATCACCTCTCCTCTCCTTATAACCTTAGACTTTTTTTTTCAATTTAGAAGACTTTCATACTCTTATAGATGTATATGTATTTTCTCCTCTTAAACCCATTCCTGATGAAAGAAGGTTTCCAGAACTAACAGTTCCCCTTCCTCATCTAATACGTTTGTTTTGGTTCTTCCTCTTGCACCTCATCTATATAAGATACATATGTTTAGCTGTTTTTTGATGGTTTTACTTTTTAATGTCATATCATACCCAGGTCTCCCCCAATCTTCCTTATAAGCATACCTAATTACTAGTATCAATCTTAGATACAGGTTTTACATTTTCTGTAGATAAAAGGTAAACATTCTAAGCATTCTATTCCTATTTAGCTCCTTGTAAATGGTCTTTGGTGGTATTTGCCTTATATTCCTCTTGGCTTTTGTATGTCAAATCTATTGAGTATTTTTTTAACAGAGTCCTGAAAGTCTGATCAATGTTCTTTTTTTTCCATTCAATATGCTCAGCTTTGCTGGGTATGGTGTTTTCAATCAGATGCCTAGTTCTTTTGCTCTTGTATATATGATGTTGCAAGACCTACAGTCTTTCAGTCTTGCCAGTGCTAGGTATTATGTGATTCTAATTGTGGTACCATCATATGTAAATTATTTTGTCTTCTTCATAATATTTTGTCCTTGATCTGGATTTTTTGGAATTTAACTATAATATTCTTTTGAGTTTTCCTTGTAGGATCTGTTTCAGGTGGTGATTGGTGGATTTTTTTTTCTATTTCCACTGCTTATTCTAATGGTACAGAACAATTTTATTTAATTATTCCTTATATTTTTGTATTAAGATTATTTTCACCAGAACTTTCAAGTAATCAAATTATTCTTATGCTTTTTCTCTTCTTGATCTGATCTCTAGATCCATTGTCTTTCTTATCCGATGCTTCTTATTCTAATGGTACAGGACAATTTTATTTAATCATTCCTTGTATCTTTATATCAAGATACTTTTTTTATCAGAACTTTCAGGTAATCAATTTATCCTTATGTTTTTTTTTTTTTCTCTTCTTGATGTGACGTCTAGATCTATTGTCTTTCTTTGGAGATGTTTTACTTTCTCTTCTATTTTTTTTTATTTTATATTTATTTATTTGTTTGCTTCAATATTCTCCTCTGAAGTTGAACCCTGGCCTTTTCTACTCCCATACTAACTCTCTGTGGTTGGATTCTTTCTCCTTTTTGCATTAATTTTTTTGCAATAATTTCATTTTCATAATTATGAAAAGAATCATACTCCTGGGGCATGGGGGCTGGTGTCTCTGGCCTCTGATCCTCTTCAGTTCTCCCCTCACACCTTGAACTCAAACCAAGTTTTCCAGCCTCCAGTAAGGGCCCACAAGCCAGCAGCATCCCTGCCCCACTTCTACACTCACCAGGCATGTGCTGATGATGTCTCACAACTGCCACTCTTTGCTGCACAGTTTTGTCTGGGTGTTTCTTGTCAGCAGAGGTTTCCTAAATCTTCTGCAGGTCAGACACCTAACTCCTTTCATTGTCCCTGGGGTAAAAGTTCTTGTGGCCTGGCAGAAGCAACCTCCCAACCTAGCTAATCCCAGGATTTGTCACTTGTTGTTTAAACAGCTTGCTGCCTATTGTTATAGCCAACCCTAACCTGGCAGTGTTTATTCTTCATGGGGAGGATACCTTGTCCTGGGATATTTCTTCAGGTCTTCTCTTGAGCTCTTTCAAGAAGGCATTTTGGGCTTCAGACCAGTTCATATTCCCCTTTAAAGTTTTGCATGTAAGTATATTGACAATGTTGTCCTTTTCTGAGTTTGTGTTTGTGACGTGGGTACCCACTAAGAGTGTTAGGGTGCTCTGGAGACCCCAAAATACCAACATGCTGGGTCCTGCTGAATGAATTCCACTCAAATCTTCTCAGCCAAAGAAAATTAAAATTTATTAAAAGTTTGCTTGCATTAGACACAGAGTAAGTCTGTTCTAGGTCATTCTATGGTGTTCTCACAGCACTCTCCTGATTCTATGGCATTCTACCATACTCTCACACCACATGGTATGACATGGGGTTTTATATACAGAAGGTTGTGGGAGGAATCTAGGGGTGGACTAGAGGAAGAGTTAATGAGGTCAATTATTGATTTAAGGTGGGAGGTAGCTGGAGGCTACAGACAATGCTGAGCTACACCAGTTAATTTGATAAACTCAAGGGTGGGAAGTATATGAACAATGCAGGGCTAGGCTAGTAACTAAGCTAGTAGTTTAGCATTTAGTAACTAGGCACAACAATAAGGCTTATTGCCTCATGCAAATGCCTCATCAAAAGAGACAATTTAATTAAGATTCCAAGGGAGGTTCCTAGAGGCTGTACCTTAAGGACTCAAGGAGAACTAGAGGGGCTCCCAGAGCCCATACCTCATCATTTTGATCTTTCCTGTTACCATAGCAATCCTCTACTATCAATGTTCATTCTTGCTTTTTGTTCACCTTATTTACCATTTCTCTGGTTTTAAAAATTGAACTCTCCTGCAGGACCACAGGGGGCAATGTCCCAAGCTTTTTGTGCTGAGTTCCAGGGACCTGGTCACTGGCTTTGTGTGCTGGGGCCTCAGGTCCTGGCAGCTGGAGGCTATAGGAGTCTGATAGCTTACCTGGTGCTGAGCTGAGGTCCTAGTGGTGGTGGCTTGCCTGTGGTGAGCCCAGATGTGTTTTTTCTGCATTTTCCCAAGGCTACACTATAGCAAATGTATGCCTGTTCCCAGGAGAATGCCTGTTTTCTCACGACTGTGCTGAATCAAATGAAGTCCAGCAACAGAAGATGCCCAACTGTCCTCTGCTGTGCTGAAGCATGTGGAGGTTCAGCCACTGGAGGATGCATGTCCAACTGTGGCTCTGCCAAAGTATTTGGTGTTTCTCTGAGCTGGATTTTGCTTTTTCACCTGGCTATTTTAAGGAATGGGGGGGGGGGGGGTTCTGGTTTTGGTGTTTGCCTGCTCTATTACCCTGAGGTTCATGATGTCCCACTGGTTTCCTGAGATGCAGCTTGCTGGGATATTTCCTTTTCTGGAATGTACTTCCCTTTTACCCTAGTGAGACTGACCTTTCTTGCTACTACTCAGAGTTTCCTAGATTGGAAGACTGCTTCAACCTGTCTTTCTGCTGCCTGCATTATTTCAATATTTGTTCTTGGGTGCTATTTTAAGGTTGTTCCAAAGTGAATATGGGAGTGTGACAGTAATTTGCTGCTTTTTCTGAGATCTTTATCTACAATATATCTACTATGATAATGTTTTGCTTAGCTAGACATGTACAACATATACTGAATTACTTATCTTCCCAGAGTTAAGGGGTGACAAGGGAGGAAGGGAATGGATCTGAAATTCAAGGTCCTAAAATTAAATGTTTCAAATATATATAAATACTATTATTAATACTCTTTTGCTTGTGGTTGGGAGATAAGATGTGCAGGCATTGGAACACAGAGATTCACCTTCCTCCAATGGAAAAGTCGAAGGGGGTGTGGGAGAAGATATGGGAGAGAGCAGATTGGAGGAAGTGGTATCTTGTGGGACTGCTATTCTGGGAGAGTGGGTAGGAGAAAAACAGGGGGGGGGATAATTGTAACTCAAAATCTGGTGTAAATGAATGACATAAAACAGAAGTTAATAAAGCATTTGTTTAAAAAATATATAAAGAAGGGGCGGCTAGGTGGTGCAGTAAATAGAGCACCAGCCTTGGAGTCAGGAGGACCTCGGTTCAGGTTTGGCCTCAGACACTTGACACAATAGCAGCCAAGTGACTTTGAGGAAGTCACTTAACCCCAATTGCCCTACAAAAAAAATATAAAGAAGAGAACAGAAGTTAAGAATCAAAGCAAGGTAGCTTAGAAACTGTGTTGAATTTATTATATACTTTAAAAATGATTCAGCTATACATAATACTTATAGTTTCATATTCAATCATCTTTTTCTTTTTCATATATGAGAAAATTCATGTTTATTGGTGCTTGGAAAATTCAAAATAATAAAAAAAAATTAAAGCCCCCAAAATAAAAAAATAAAGTGTTTTCCTAGTAACTAGTCAAAAAAAAAAAAGATATAAAACTATAATGTCATTATCTACCTGCTTACTTATTTACTTATATTCATTGTGAGCACTCTATTGTGTGCCATGATATGATATTTTTTCTTGTCTTTGGGCTCAAGATACATTTAATTGAATTTAAATCTTTTCCTCAGAGGCCAGATTTGAACTCAGGTCCTCCTGACTTCAGGGGTAGTGCTCTATTTACTGTGCAACCTAGCTGCCTCTGAGGAAATGTACATAAAAACCAGTAGAAAATGGTCCTGGCATTTAAAACCTTTTACAAACTATCTTGTGTCAGTAATTGATTGTCTAAATTCTATCTCCTCATTTTGTAATTTCTTTAAACCTCAAGTGTTAACTGATATTAGAGACCTTTATTAATTCTCTCATTTTTTTGTGTGTCCTCTCTTCCTAACAGATAACAGCACTTAATGTGATCTTGGTAATAAAAACAAAAATTGAAAATAAAAAGAAATAGAGGCAAGTCTTCAGGAAAATGGGAACATTTACAGGGAGATATGAACAAAAACAACACAATGTGAGAAGTTGAAGAGCATGGTCATCTATACAGTTTGAAATAAATATCCTTTTCAATGACATCACTTATCTTTTGAAGTGTTGCTATATTGTAGTAGACCGTGGTCCACCAGAAAAAAAAAGCTTACACTTAAAGATCAAAGCTTCTACCACTGTGAGTTGGAATTATTATTTAAAGGCATGCAATAGAATGTAAGCCACTTGAATGCAGCAACTGTTTTGTCTTCTATCCCCATTTCATCACACAGTAGCAATAAATTGTAGCTGTCTAATAAATGCTGAATGACCTGAACTTCAATAATAGATACAATGAAACAAGTTGTATATGGGAGCTCCTGGATGAGGTGAATAGCCGAAATAAAAAAAAAAACAACATTTTGTATCACTTATAAGAAATATTTGTTGTGTGCTAATGCTAGCTGCAGTATACAACTATAGAATAAACATCATTTCAGATTTTGACTTAGCAAATATAAATCTCAGGCTCAAAATTTCATTGCCCAGATAGATCTCTGAGGCATTTTGATCTACAAACTGTTTATTTTTTGCCCTCAGGCCCATATTCTTTGACCTTTCTCTTAAAAGCATTCATTTCAAAGTGGTGGTTTGAACATCATACATTGTAAATAAAAATACTGAGCACTGCTTTGCCACGTTCTTTCCACATGCACATGAATATGGAGAATACAAGTTCATTATACATTTGTACACCTATAAAACCTGCATACATGTAATATACATTACATATGTGTAAATACATATATACATGTGTGTATATATACATATATTAACATTTGTGCACATTGTGTATTATTACATATGTAAATATATACATATGTAGGTATATGTAATGCACATGCACATATTCTTCGGATATG
Source organism: Gymnobelideus leadbeateri (assembly GCA_011680675.1). Lineage (NCBI taxonomy): Eukaryota > Metazoa > Chordata > Mammalia > Diprotodontia > Petauridae > Gymnobelideus > Gymnobelideus leadbeateri. Next base: position 76,495 of record WOXC01006278.1, on the reverse strand, counting down.
ATGCAATCAACTACAATTTTTTTTTCTAAGTGTATGATTCCCTGCACTTATTTACATAAGGTTTTACAGTTGCAATTTGGTAGACTGGGGAGTCATGTGTTTTGTAACCAACAACTCTGTGTCATTCTTTTTTTTTCTTTTTTGGAGGGGGGAAGGTAGGGTAATGAGGGTTAAGTGACTTGTCCAAGGTCACACAGCTAAGTTTCTGAGGCCATATTTGAAACCAGGTCCTCCTGACTCCAAAGCAGGTGCTCTATTCACTGCACCACCTAGGGACCCCCAGCCCTGTGTCATTTGAAGATTATTGAAATTTGGCAGAGGTTTCATTAGAACGAAAAAAAAAAGATATATCAACAAAAATACTTATTGGTTTTATCTAAAATATTTAAATTGGAAACGGGAAAATACTCATATTTTAAAGTTCAAAGTCTAAATAATACCTTAATTTGGAGGGGGACTGCTTTACTTAATATTTCAAGCACAGTAGGATACATTATGCACTCAAACAATATTTCTGGGGCTAAGAAAGCACAGACCCTCTTCCTTCCCCATCTCTGCATACTGATAAGTGTTTCAGGGGGCTAATGAATAATAAACCCTTGTTTATATGTTCAATCCCTCTCTAGCGTTCCACTGCAATCTTTTTTGGCTGTGCCTTCTGGATGGAAGATTTTAGTCCTTTTTGAATGCCTGCTGGTGGCATCTGTGAGAACTGCCACTTGGGTTGGAGAGGTTGAGGAGCACTCCACTGAGCCAATCTTAATCTTGTACCATGAGAGAAAATGAATCCTGAAAAAAATAGAGTAATGGCTGAGCTTTGCTTAAGTTGGCATGCATTTCGGAAACAGTTTGCTGTGGAATATGAACAATTTAATAGTGTGATATGTTTATTTTATAATTGCATATGGCAAAGATATGCATACACACATACACAGATACACACTGACAGACACAGACATACACATATTTTTCCCCTCAGTCTGATAGCTGAAAGGAAAAAGTGATGAGATGCAAAACTGCTGAGATGTAATAGACTTTACTCAGAACGAGGAATTGTCCCATTACTGCAATAAGAAACAAATAAGAAACGCTTCCTCATTCTTTTTACAATTTGCTAGTGGATGGAAATACGTAAAGTACTGCCTCAATTGTTCTATTAGACATGGAAATGCCAGTTCCTGAAAAAATAGACATGAATCTCTCTTTTAATAGTGTTTGTTTGTTTTTTTCCCTTGTCTTCTGTGTTAGGAGGATTCAAGAGTTTTCAATTATTTTATATCTGTAACCCTAGAACTACATAGTCGTCAAATTCCATTAAGTAGAATTATAGATCAAGTGTTGGAAGCTAAAAATTATTTAAAATTTACTTAACATGAAGATCAAAGTTGGCTTAGATCAGTAGAGAAGCAATAGGTAGAAGAAGAAGAGATGTAGGAAGGAGACAGTCTCACAAAAGTGCAGAAAGTAACCTCAGGCAATCATAAGTGAAGGGATTACTCTTAGAATCCCAACATTCCTTTTTTTTGCTTTTTGGAGGGCACATGAGGTTAAGTAACTTGCCCAAGGTCACATGGTGAGTTTTGGTGTTTTTTTTTGTTTTTTGTTTTTGTGAAGTGTCTGAGGGTGGATCTGAACTCAAGTCCTCCTGACTCCAGAGGCAGCACTCTGCTCACTTCACCACCTAGCCACCCCCCAACTTTCTTTCAAGATAAATCTGAGTTGCTACCTTTTGTAAAATATCTCTCCTGATATTGTCAGCTAAGTGAAACAAATCTGGTTTTAAACTTGAAGTCATGAACTCCTGAGTTCAAATCCAGCCTGAGACACACAGCAGCTGTGTGAACCTGGGCAGGTAAGTCTATTTCTATGTTACACAGTTTTCCCATTTGAGAAAACAGAGATAATTATAGCACTTACCTTGCCAGGTTGTTGTAAAGATAAAATGAAATAATATTTATGGAACATTTTGCAAAGCTTAAAATGATGTATAAATTCTAGTGATCACTACCACCATCATCAATATTTTTAAATATTATTTCTATTCTTTAACACTTACTTGAAATTGTTTTGCATTAGTTTGTTATATATATATATATTTACATATATATACACACACTATTATATAGTTATATATATATATATATATGTTATCAGTGTGTATGTATCTGTGTATTGCAGATCAAAACATAAGTTCCTTTAAGGCAGAAGCTGTTTCATTTTTTTTAATTTCTATTGCTTTGTTTTTATCATGTATGAGGCATTAGGGACAACTAGTTGGTGCACTGGATAGATGGCTGAGCCTGAGCTGGAGAAGGAAATGGAAAACTATTTCAGTATCTTTACCAAGAAACCCCCAGATAGGATCAGGAAGAATAAGACATAACTCAAAATAGTTGAACCTCAGCACCATATGCAAAACCTATGTTTCATTATTTGTTGTTGTTGTTCATTTGTTTGAGTCATGTCTAACCCTTTGTGATAACATTTTGGGTTTTCTTGGTAAAGATACTAGAGTAGTTTTTCTTTTTTCTTTATTTTTTTCTCTACCTCATTTTATAGATGAGGAAACTGAGGAAAACAAGGTTAAGTGACTTGCCCAGAATCACAAAAATAGTAAGTGTCTGAGGCCATATTTGAACTCAGGAAGATTAATCTTCTTAACTGCAGTCCTAGCACTCTCTCCACAGAATTATCTAGCTTCAGGTTTGAATATAATAGATACCAAATGAGGATTTTTGATTGAATGGGTTTAAAAAAAAAGAAAAGAGAAAAAGAAGAAATTAAAGGGTGATACTAGAAGTTGCTTCTTTTGTTGGGAATGTGAGAGGTGGGAAATGGGCAGTTGAAATTAGTATCTTGAATTTCTCATACACTATATATGATTTTTCTCATACATATACATGCACACACACTGAGTATATCTGTGTGTATGTATATGTATAAAACCAAGTCATAGCTTTCTAATAAAATTCATGTACCTATACACTTGGATGATGATATGGAGGAAGAAGAGGAGGATTTTGTTTCAAGGATCTGTGATAAAATTAGAGTAGTTATAGTGTTCCATTAAGACAGATAAGTAGAATGAAACAGAATGTCTTCTTTACTTACTGTATTTAACAATAGCAATCTAATAGCAAAATAATATGCAACACCAATATGGTGGTCTAAGGTTGCAAAGAGTGGGTGGATATTATTTCATTTGATCCTCACAACAGTTCAGGAAGGGAGGTGCTATTATTTTCCTCATTTTGCAGATAAGGAAGCTGAGGTTTAAAGAGCTTCTTCCACTGCTCAATTCAACATGGAAATGCCAGCTCCAAAACAATGGATATGAGTGACTATTTGTTTCTTTCCTTATTTTCCTGGGGTGGTAAGTAGGAATGGAGGAAGATAAAAATCCAGAGAGTTTAAGTGCCTTGATCTGGTTCATTCAGTTAGTAAGGATCTGAGAAAGGATTTGAACTTAGGTCTACTGGACTCACATGGAATCTTATCAATTGATAAAATTCTCCAATTCTATAGAGGTTCGTCTTTGAACAATAGGCACAATGTCCTTTATAAGTCATATTTTTTTTTCTACTTTGGTAGGAATTTATAGATTCTGAAGTTCATTAGCATATCCTTCATAAACCCAAAGTCACTTCTTTACCTTGATGTAACCTCCATGTCTCAAATAATCGTTGTCTCCTCTTGAGAACTGATTATAACCTGTCTATAACTAAATAGAGAAATTCTAGTGAGTTGCTTTAGGTATATCAAAAGTAAGTGGTCATGGCCACATAATACATGTTAGAGACCAGATTGGAATTAAAAACCTTTTACTTCTAGTTGCCAAATCTAGTACTCTCAGCAGACTGTCACATTAATTCAATAAGAATAAACTATATTAAAAGAGAACTAAATGACTTAAATATCACTTTCCTCTTACCCTGTGAAGTAAGCAGAATGAGTTACGTTAAACATTTTATACACTGCTTATTTTCTCAGAACATTTTGTCTTTAGACCTATGATTTCCTTGATATAGAAAACTACCAGTGAGTAAAGTCCCTGTATAGGCATAGATCAACACGTAATCTGTCATTTAAGTTTAGAGAGTGGCCTGGAATTCCTGAAAAGTTCAGTGAATAATTCAAATCACACAGCTATGAAATGCCAGAAGGTAGACTTGAATATGGGTCATCCTGACTCAGAGGTCAGCTCTCTGTCCACTCTGTGCTTTGCCCTTTTTTCTGTATAACTTGTGTTGCCATCAATTATCAGTGATTAAACATCCACATTGATATAGTTTAAACTTGGTTACAATGTAGAATACCTGGTCTGAATAGATATTGTCTCCTCTCTAGGGATTTCCTATTTATGATGGGATATAACAGAGTCAGGTAAATGTCCCAAATACAAGGCAATATTTTCCATTCCTAGCACTTTAATGTGATACATCAGACCAAATTAAATTTTATGTCAAATCACTCAAAACACCTATAATTACAATAGGGACTAAGAAAGCCATTTATTTGTAATAAAAGTAGTACTTTTCCTGATAAATTAAAAATGTGTACAAAGCATTGTGAACTCTTGCTCTTTTTTTTTTACTGTATTTCAATGATTTAAATTGAAAACAGAACAATAGTGTTTAGTGGCATACAAAAAAAAAAATCAGAGAATAAGTTTTGTATGCAAAGCTCTAAATGGCACTCAGTTTGCTGATACTGGCAAAGCTTTGCTCCAGTGAAGCAGCACAAGCTTTCAAAGCAGTAGCAACAGAAGGTTCAATGCCATCCAGAATTTCTTCTGTGGAGATGGCTAGGAATGTTTCTGGAAGCATTCTGGAATGTGCTAATACATGTCATTAAGTGATCTGCAGAACAATCATGGGGGTTTTCAGCAGTAAGGCATTTTATTGAATACTGGTTATATAATGAGACCGTGGGTGAACTTGAATAGAAGTTAAATTCAAAATCACTTTTGTGGCATTCTAGCCACATTCACACGTATCTATAGTCTGACTAAAGAATTAGGAAAGGATGGATTGACTCAGCCTTAAGAAAATGTCTTCGCCTTCTAATTGTGCAAGCAAGAACATGGGCCTACTTTGTACCAGGCACTGTAATAGGCAATAAGGATACAAAGACTAAATCAGCCATTACATTTTAGGCATATGTGTTATGGGAAGTAGACAAGGTAAATAGATACTTCCTCGTATGTACATTGTAAAAACCAAATATATTTCTGGGAAAACTAAAATCTGGAGCTATCAGAAGGGCATCTATTGAAAGAGTAGGATTTAAAAGGTTTCCTACGAGCTTATAGCGTGAAATTATTTAAAAGGACAATCATTTTCAACCTCACCCTAAAATGTTTATGGAGGTCAATTGTTTTTTTATCATCTTTGAAAACCATCATAGTATAGTGAATAAAGTAATCTTATTATCAATGTTAATCAGAATGTTACTTAATTGATTGCCTTTGTGATGATTATCCAAATAGAGGAAATTTTCTATTTTTTCTGTATCTTCTAAGATTTAATCTAAAATCTTATTATAAGGTATGGGAAATTTATTATCATATTTTATGTAGAAGGCATTTGATTCCCTGAGAAAATTCCTACATATCTCCTTGTTTGGGGGGGATCTTAGGGCATCACCATCTCAAAAGCAATCCATGTAACTCTTCTCTTCCTTTGATTCCCCAATCGCATCACTGCTCTAATTATGATACTTAATAGATAATTATGATGATATAATATCAAATTTTGAGCACAGAACTTGATTATAACAAGTCCAGGCCTCTCATTCCACCCAATATTTTACTACACATAATATTCTATGCTTCCCCTTCCCTCTATAGTACTATCTCTCACTTCTGAAATAAATAAACATTCACTTAGCTCTATATTTTGAAATTCCTTCCTCCTTTTCTTCATGTCTTAACTCAGACACCACCATTTCCAAATGACCTTTCCTGATGCAATAAAAATGATTTTTTTGAATCAGATTTCTTATAGCATTTTCAAGAATATCTCATTTGCATTTAACCACATTCTCCCATGTATCATAGTTACTGACTTGTTTACATTTCCCCATATTTCCTGCATTGACTCTTTCTTTCTATGCACATAGGTATCACCTTAATTCATGCCTTCATTGAGACTATTTCAACAGTTTCCTAATTTATCTCCCTTACTCATATCTCTCCCCATTCTAATTCATACTTCATACAGGTATTAATGATATTTTCCTGAAATCAAGGCTTTACCATGCTACTTCATTATTCAATAAACTTTAGAGTCCCCTATTGCTTCTAGGATAAAAGAAAAATGCCATGATATATTTTTTAAACAAATGCTTTATTAACTTATGCTTTACATCATTCATTTCCACCAGTTTTTGAGTTACAATCATTTTCCCCCCGTTGTTCCCCTACCCAACGGCCCAGAACAGCAGTCCCACAAGATATCGCTTCCTCCAATCTGCTCTCTCCCATACTTTCTCCCATACACCCTTCGACTTTTCCATTAGAGGAAGGTGAGTCTTTGTGTCCCAATGCCTGCACATCTTATCTCCCAATTGTAAGCAAAAGAGTATTAATAATAGTATTTATATGTATTTGAAACATTTAATATTAAGACCTCGAATTTCGGGTCCATTTCCTTCCTCCCTTGTCACCCATTCCCTCTGGGGAGATAAGTAATTCAGTATATGTTGTACATGTCTAGCTATGCAAAACATTATCATAGTAGATATATTGTACAAGGCTGCTTATAATTCCCTCCCACTCATCCCACCCCCCACCTGGTCCATTCCCTACATGATCCTGTCCCTCTTCTATAGTGGGTACTTCCAACCTCCCCTCCCCCCAAGGATGCCCTCCCATCCATCATCCCTCCTCTCATCCCCCTTCCCCCTATCCTGCTGCAGGTTGATATATCCCATTTAGTATGTATGTCATTTTCTCCCTGAACCAAATTCAATGTGAATGTGGTTTTGCCTTTTTAGCCTTCCTTATTCTCCCCCTCATTTGCAACCACTTCCCCTTGCTTCTTCTACATGGGATAGTTTACCCTACCTTGTCTCTCCCCATCTCCTCTTGCCACTTTCCTCTCTCACCTCATAATTTCATCCCTTGAGTATTCTCCCTTCCCAACAAATTCAACTTATGCCCTCTATCCATATATAACTGTAACCATATACACACACATTCACATATGTATTCATATGAGCACACCCCCTTCTTCCATTATTTTCATAGTGAGAAAGATATCATCAGTCACAGTTATTGCTTTTCCATATAGGAATGTAAATAGTTCAACTTTGATAAGTTCCTTTTGATTTCTTTTCCCTGATTACCTTCTCAGGCATCTCTTTCTTCTTGTGTCTGGATGTCAAATTTTCTATTCAACTCTGATTTTTTCCTCAAGAATGCTTGAAAGTCCTCTATTCCACTGAATGACCATATTTTCCCCTGAAACAAAATACTCAGTTTTGCTAGGTAGGTGACCCTTGGGTTCATTCCCAGTTCTTTTGCCCTCTGGAGTATCATATTCCATGCCCTTCGATCCCTCAGTGTAGAAGCTGCCAGGTCCTGGGCTATTCTGATTGTGTTTCCACAATATTTAAATTGTTTCTTCCTGGCCGCTTGTAGTATTTTCTCCTTGATCTGGGGATTCTGGAACCTGGCTATAATATTTCTGGGAGTTTTCTTTTTGGGATCTTTTTCAGGAGGTGATCGGTGGATTCTTTCAACCTCTATTTTGCCCTCTGGATCTAAACATCAGGGCAGTTTTCCTTGAGAATTTCTTGAAGGGTGATTTCTAGGTTCTTTCCTTGATCATGGCTTTCAGGTAGTCCAATAATTTTTAAATTGTCTCCTGGATCTATTTTCCAGGTCAGTGGTTTTTCCCATGAGATATTTCACATTGCCTTCTAATCTTTCATTTGTTTGGATCTGCTTAACAGCATCTTGATTTCTCATAAAGTCATTAGCTTCCATTTGCTCCAGTCTAACTCTGAAGGAATGAATCTCCTCAGTGAACTTTTGAGATTCTTTTTCCATCTGGCAAATTCGACTTTGTAAGGCATTCTTCTCCTCTTTGCCCTTTTGTGCCTCCTTTGCCATTTGAGTTAGTCTATTTTTTAAGGTGTTGTTTTCCTCAGTCAGGCTGTTGACCCTCATTTCATACTTTTCCTGCATCCTTCTCATTTCTCTTTCCAATTTTTCCTCCACTTCTCTTATTTGATTTTTAAAGTCCTTCTTAAGGTCTTCTATGGCCTGCAACCCACTCATGTTTTCCCCTGGGGCTTTTGGAGCAGGACTTCTGACCTCACAGTCCTTTTCCCGCTCTATGCCCCCAAAATAGGAGTCTAGGCTTGCATTTTTCTGTTTCCTTTGCCTTGGTATGTTGCCACTTAATTACTCTACTTTTGGGCTTGTTGCCACACTATGGCTTTAAGGACAGGTAGAGGAATTTTTGTCCCAAACATGTGGGGGGCAACTTCCATTTCTGGCAAGCTGTAAACCCACCCACAACTTCCACCCTAGATCACAATCCAGATCCAGGGAGCCCAAAGCAAGAGCAATTACCCCCCAAGACTTATTGCTGGATCTCCCTACAGTTCGCAGGCCTTGAGCTGGAGCTGCCTCTGAAAACTACAAAATGGCGTCTCCTCGGCAGCTTCTAGCCCCCAGGGGAGGGAGCCGACGCATTCCCCAAATACTGGTCCCAAAGTCCATAGGACACTAACCTCTAACTTTGTGCTAGGCATGTCTATGTTGATAATTCTGGAATCACCACAGCTGCTGGTGTTCTGGGGTCTCTCCAGCCGGCTGCTGGCCCTGCCGCCCTGGGGCTAAAACCTCGGCTCATGGGGACCTGGGCTCTGCCCGGCTCAGCTCCCTGTGCTCTGCCCGCTGCTGGCTCCCAGACCTCTGCGCTGGTCCTTCCTGCAGGGCTGCTGGGCTGTCCTCAGCGGGAGGTTAGCTTCTCTGTGTCATTCTGTGGGTGCTGGGGCTCCAGAAGTTGTTCAGAGTCCCCTTTTACATAGTTTGGGGGGAATCTGGGGGCAGAGTGGCATCGATGAGCTGTTTCTACTCCGCCATCTTGGCTCCTGAACCCATAATATATTTTTAATTAACTCATTTAGTATCCTTTACAACTGTAGCCAAATTATATTACCATCCTTATTTTACATTATTTTCCTTGCTCCTCTAAATTATAGATCCAAACTCTCCCTTTTGGACTCTTTCTCATATGCAGTACACTCATGCTTGAAAAAAAACATCACATCCATTTCCAATACATCCATTTCCAATCTACCTGTTTTTGTGCTAGCCATATACTATACCTGAAATAAGCTTCCTCCTCATCTCTATCTAAGTCAATCTTTCCCTTTGTTCAATATAGTCCAAAGGCTGCATTCTATATCAGAACTATAGTGATACCTGCAATTTTTTTTTTGCTGTTACCCCCTTACCTATCTTGTGTACACTTTACACAGCATATGATTACCTATACGTACATATATACACTTGATAGACTAGAAGCTCCTGGAGGATATGTGCTGCTTCATTCTTCATTTGTGTCCCTAGAAATGAGCTCTGTGTCATCACATAGTAGTCATCAAATAAATGTTTAAATATCATAGATGTGGAGCGGCTATGTGGTGCAATGAGTAGAGCACTGGCTTGGAGTCAGTAGGACCTGAGTTCAATTCTAGCTTCAGACACTTAACACACTAGCTGTGTGACCTTAGGCAAGTCACTTAACCCCAATTGTCCTAACTTCCTCCAAAAATTAAAAAAAAAATAATCATAGATTCAAGAGCCTTTGTGATATCTTCCTATCCCCCAACATCTAGTGCAGGGGTGGGAAAAATTTTCATATTGCAAGGTTGTATTCATATCTATCTAACTATCTATGTATCTATCTATCTCACTATCAATCTATATCTACCTATATGTAATATTTAGCTATAATCAAATAAATTCAAAACCTTCAATTAGATATATTTTAAAATGTACATTATTTTTTAAAAATATAATTACTATGTTCTTAATTTATTTTTATATGTTATATATTTTATATTGGTATAATATATGTGATTCACAGCTGACATTTATATAGCATTTCAAGGTTTCTAAAATGCTTTACAGCCATCCTGTAATATAAATCTCATGACACTGTTGCCTATGGTTCCTTCTATCTCTGAACCAGGGTGGTCAAATTCAAATAGAATCTGAGGACCAGCAAACCATACATAAGGATACCTGGTAACTACATATAGACTTTGTTTTTAATAATTTCAAAAAATTAAAACTCTTTATTAATTATGGAGTTATCTAACCTTTTAATGACTTTGTTCTGTCTGTTTTTTGTTGGAGAGCATTTGAATATTTGGTTGCAGCATGGAGGGCAACAGTTTCAATTGATGCTCTAGATGGGTATCAGTCATTTATGACCTGACATGTATTTCTTTTGGGAACATAGGAAATTGTAGGTTTGCAACAATAAGTGGATGAAAAGCAAGAAGATACTTTTTTGGTCATATTTCCAAAGGCGTGGGTATTCTACTGCATTTTTCCATATTTTAATTGGACCTTTCTTAGCATCAAAAATGACTCTAAAAAGTCACCTACTTAGAGGTCAATCAGTTCCATCTGTAGTTCTTTATGTGCCTTGATCATGTCAACTAGGTGAGGCTGAAATATTAATTTGAGTGTGATGTCATGATTCTCAAAGTCAGTGGACCTTTCATTGTATTCTCCAATTAATGTCTGTAAAAGCTATGAGTTCTTCTTATGATTTACAAATACCATCCTGCTCATGAATGACCTATACTAACTGGGGAAAATGTCTATCAGAAATTTTCTTCTGAAGAAGTGTTTTGAAAAAAAAAGATATCTTTTGAAATGCTTATATTTTTGCCATATATCATATATAGACTTAGTTTTGCCTTGCAAAGAAATATTCAGGTTGTTTCATTTGACATGATAGCATACATAAATACATCATTATTATAGCAATCCTCTTTGAATAATTCACATTGCTGATTCTGTTCTTCATAAAGTTTAAATATCTGTTCTTGCAGAGATAAAATTTTGGCTAACTGTCCCTGCAGTAGCCAACACACTTTAGAATGATAGGGTAAATACACACTGAATCACTTAACTTTGCCATGTTATGAAACTGACAATTCCATGTTGCATTTGCATCAATTCAGTTAAAAATACTTATAACTTATTGTAATGTGTCACTTAAATAGTAGCTTTAGCACAGAGATTTTGCGGAATCAAAATACAATGGAAAAAATGAGAGCATCTGGATCTAACCCATTTTTTTTATTCTGTGTAATAAACCCTTCATGTTTTCCTCTCATGGAAGTGCATCCTCTGTACATACACTCACTAAACTTACCAAATTCAGTCCAGCATCATGGAATTTATTTTGAAAGTTGTCAAATTATTTCCCATGTTCTGTTTTCAAAAGTGCCCAAAGGAAGTAACACTTTGTATCAAATAAAATTTGCTCTTCTAACCCAAAATGAAGTATAAAACCTCCACTGAGTCAACAGTATAAGATGATTTATCCAAAGCAATTGCATAATTCATATTTTCATTTGGAAGTATTGTGTGAATTTGTTCTATTAAGTTGAAGGCTAATTCATGCTGTCCATCACTTATGGCTCTTCTTGAAACAAACAGTAGTTTCAGCTTTGAAATGTTATCAGGGTCTAAGCATCCTACAACTTCAACAATTTATATTCTTTCCTAATTTCTCTATCACTGAATGATTTCCTATTTCCCCAAGTATATCATCTACTTTATAAATTGCTTCAATGGTAATATTTCCAGGTCTTTTTGCTACTTGAAAGAGTTACCTTTGTTTTGGCTTTTCATCTTTTAATTTCTTCAATACAATCTTTTGGGCATCTCCATTTAATTTAAAAAAATTGTGGTCCTGGGGTGGCTAGGTGGTGCGGTAAGTAGAGCATCGACCCTGGAGTCAGAAGGACCTGAGTTTGGATCTGACCTCAGACACTTAACGCACACACAAACAAAAACCTAGCCATGTGACCTTGGGCAAGTTACTTAACCCCAACTGACCTCCAAAAAAAAAAAGGCAAAAAAAAACATTTGTGGTCCTTATGAGTGTCATAATGTGGATGAGTAATGCATTTCTATAATGTTGATATAGTAGTATCACAAAGCAAACTGATTGTCTTATCTTTAGGAGAAACGGGATAATTTTGCAATTTCCAGTCCTCATTAAAATAAAAATTTGTTTTCTTACTTCAGTATTCTTTTGGTATTCTTTGACATGATGAGCTATTAAACAGACATAATTAAAAATAGTGTCAAGTTTCAAATATATATAAATACTATTATTGATACTCTTTTGCTTGTAATGGAGAGATAAGATGTGCAGGCATTGGGGCACAAAGATTCACCTTCCTCTAATGGAAAAGTTGAAGGGGGTATGGGAGAAGATATGGGAGAGAGCAGATTGGAGGAAGCGATAACTTGTGGGACTGCTATCCTGGGAGGGTGGGTAGGGGAAAAATGGGGGAAAAAATTATAACTCAAAATCTGGCAGAAATGAATGATGTACAACAGAAGTTAATAAAGCATTTGTTTAAAAAAATAGTGTCAAGCTGTACAACTATTCACAAATTCCACTTCAAACAGAAACACACTACTACACTGTTGTCAAAAGTTTATAATATACTGGAATATTAGACTGCCATAAACTCTCAGCAACCAGCCTTGTGGAATAGTGATGCCAGGTAGGCAGGAGAAGTTAAAACTAAATAATAAGTGTAGTAGTCATAAATTTAGCCGTTATGGCTTACTAATGTTATAATTGAGCCAGTCAAAGTACAAGGATTATTTCATTGAATGTAATTTTATTTTTTGTATTTTAAAAATGTTCATTTTAAAAATAAAATAAAAGTATGAAAAATGAACAAACTGTATTAATAAAAATAAAAGGATTTGTTCTATACAATTTGGATTCAATCAAAAGGCTGTACTTAAGATCCTAAAAGGTCACATGTGGCCTAAAGGTCACAGGTTCCCCACCCCTGATCTAGTCACTGGTATTTCTCCTTAGTTTGAATGCATTATTTTATTTATTTTTTAAACAAATGCTTTATTAACTTGTGGTTTACATCATTCCTTTCCACCAGATTTTGAGTTATAATTTTTCCCCCATTTTTCCCTACCCACCACTGCAGAATAGCAGTCCCACTAGATATCCCCTCATCCAAACTGCTGTCTCCCATATCTTCTCCCATACTCCCTTCGACTTTGCCATTAGGGCAAGGTGAATCTCTGAGCCCCGATGCCTGGACATCTTATGAAACATTTAATTTTAAAACTTCCATTTTCAGATCCATTCCCTTCCTCCCTTTTTGACCCATTCTGTCTGAGAACATAAGCAAATCAGTATGTGTTGTACATGTATAGCTATGCAAAACATTACCATAGTAGATATATTGTAAAAGACTGCTTATATTTCCTTCCCACCCATCTCACCTCCCACCTGGCCCATACCCTACTTTGATCCCATCCCTGTTTGAAAGTGGGTACTTCCAATCCTCCCTCCCCCTAGAATGCCCTCCCCTCCACCATGACCCCTCATCCCCCTTTCCCCTACTTTCCTGCAGGGTGAGATATCCCATATAGTATGTTTGTGATCCTCTCCTTGAGCCAACTTCAATGAGAATATGGTTTTTCCTTTTTGTCTTCCTGTTCTTCCCCTCCCCTGCAACTACTTCCCCTTGCCTCTTCTACGTGAGATAGTTTACCCTACCCTGTTTTTCCCCATCTCCTCTTGCCACTGTCCTCTCCCACCTCTTAACTTCACCCCTTAAGTATCATCCCTGCCCATCAAATTCAACCTGTGCCTCCATCCATGTATAACTGTAAACATATATACACACCTTCACATATGTATTCACATGACCATATACTCTTCTTCAATTATTTTCATAATGAGAAAGGTTTCATCAGACACAGTTATTGTTTTTCCATGTAGGAATGTAAATAGTTCAACTTCGATAAGTTCCTTTTGATTTCTTTTCCCTGTTTACCTTCTCAAGCATCTCTTGCTTCTTGTATCTAAATGTTAAATTTTCTATTCAACTCTGGTTTTTTCCTCAAGAGTGCTTAAAAGTCCTCTATTCCACTGAATGACCATATTTTCCCCTGAAACAAGATACTCAGTTTTGCTGGGTAGGTGACCCTTAGCTTCAATCCCAGCTCTTTTGCTCCCTGGAATATCATATTCTATGCCCTTTGATCCCTCAGTGTAGAAGCTGCCAGGTTGTGTGCTATTCTGATTGTGTTTCCACAATATTGAAATTGTTTCTTCCTGGCTGCTTATAGTATTTTATCCTTGATCTGGGAGTTCTGGAACCTGGCTATAATATTCCTAGGAGTTTTCTTTTTGGGATCTTTTTCAGGAGGTGATCGGTAGATTCTTTCAACCTCTATTTTCCCTCTGGGTCTAAAACATCAGGGCAATTTTCCTTGAGAATATCATTAAGGATGATTTCTAGGTTCTTTCTTTGATCATGGCTTTCAGGTAGTCCAATAATTTTTAAATTATCTCTCCTGGATCTATTTTCCAGGTCAGTAGTTTTTCCCATGAGATATTTCACATTGCCTTCTATTCTTCCATTTGTTTGGATCTGTTTAACAGCATCTTGATTTCTCATAAAGTCACTAGCTTCCATTTGCTCCAGTCTAACTCTGAAGGAATGAATCTCCTCAGTGAACTTTTGAGATTCTTTTTTCCATCTGGGAAATTCGGCTTTTTAAGGCATTCTTCTCCTCATTGCCTTTCTGAGCCTCTTTTGCCATTTGAGTTAGTCTATTTTTAAGGTGTTATTTTCCTCAGTCATGTTGTTGACTGTCATTTGATACTTTTCTTGCTTCTTTATGATTTCTCTTTCCAATTTTCCCCCACTTCTCTTTTCTGCTTCTTAAGGTCCTCTATGGCCTGTAGCCAGCTTGTATTATCATTTGGGGCTTTTGGTGCAGGAGTTCTGACCTTACAGTCCTCCTCCATGCTTTGATCCTCTTTGCCCCTAAAATAGGAGTCCAATGTTGAATTTTTCTGTTTATTTTGTTTCTTTTGCCTAGGCATGTTGCCACTTAATTGCTTGATTTTGGGGCTTGTTGCCACCAGAGAGGAGAGCTTCTGTGCCAAACGTGGGGTCTTCACAACTTCCGCAGGTTGGGTGGCCTCTGTAAAGCCTCCACCTGCTCTGGCAAATTGGATACCCACCAAAAACTTCTCCCCCAGACCACAATCCAGATCCAGGCAGTTTAAAGCAAGAGCGATTAACCCCCAGACTGATTGCTGGATCTCCCTACAGTTTGTAGAACAGGAGCTAGAGCCGCCAGTGACACTGCAAAATAGCTTCTGTGCAGCATTTCTTCAGCAGCTTTTCGCCCCCAGGGGAGGAAGCCTAACTGTTCCCCACATACTGCTCCCAAAGTCCATAGGGCACTAACCTCTCACTTTGTTCTAGGCATATCTGTGCTGATAATTCTGGAATCGCCACAGCTGCTGGTGTTCTGGGGTCCCTCCAGCTGGCTGCTGGCCCAGCTGCCCTAGGGCTAAAACTGCGACTCATGAGGGCCTGGCCTGGGCTCAGCTCCCAGAGAGCTGTTCCCAGTGCACTGTGCTGCCTGCCCTCAGAGCACTGCAATGGCTTCTCCCTGCAGGGCTGCTGGGCTTTCTTCAGTGGGAGGTTAGCTTCTCTGTGTAGTTCTGTGGGTGCTGGGGCTCCAGAAGTTGTTCAGAGTCCCCTTTTACATTATTTGGAAGTTGTGTGGGGCAGAGCACCTTGGAAGTGCTGTTTCTACTCCGCCATCTTGCCTCTGCCCCAAACGTATGATTTTATTAATTTAAAAAGCTCTGCTGAGCTCTTCCAAGACAGATCCACAAACATTTAGCAATTTATTATCTTGCTTAGAATACTGCTCCATACAGTGACAAGTAAAGAGATCCCCCTCCCCCAAAGTCATCAAGGTAGGATTAAAAGCTAGATAGTTTGGATTTTACCTTTTATTGTTCTTCAGTCCTTTCAATCATGTCTGAGGCTTTGAAACACTATTTGGGGTCTTTCTTGGCAAAGATACTAAAGTGGTTTGTATTATCTTCTATAGGTCATTTTATAAATGAGAAAACTGAGACAAACCATGTCAAATGATTTACCCATAGTCATACAGCTAGCAAGCAAATGAGATAAAATTTGAGCTCTGGAAGATGAGTATTTCTAACTACAGGCACAACACTTTATCTGCTGAACCATCTAGCTGCCCTTGATAGTGATACAAGCTCTCTATTATACTTTGCTAACTAGGAAGCTTGCACATAGTAGGTGCTTAAATAAGCTTTTACTAAATGGAACCTGCTGAAGTGAACTGAATAAAAAATAAACTTTAGCCGTGGTTCTTATTCCTTTATTTAAGAGAACCTTAAAATAAAAAAAAAAAAGTTTCACACATCAACACACTGGGTTCATGAACAGAGAGTCACACTTTTTTAGTTTTTTTTTTTTAATTACTCATGTTAAAACCTAATTCTATTCACTATTGCTTTTGGATTTGCGGCTGCCGCCTTTGTGCTGTGTCCCAGTGAATACAAAGAAGAGAATATTTCTTATATTTGCTTTGGTCATATGCCCAAACATCCTCCAATTATAAGTAACTCCATTTGCTCATTGCCAATACCAGAAGAAACTGATGAAGTGTAAATGTGTCTTCTTGGCTGTTTAAAACAAAGAGCGATTTAGAGAACATGTGCAGCATTGTGGCAATCTTTTGTTCTGAAAAGGAAAATTAAAAGGACTCTTTCTAAAGATAAATGGGAACTGGTGGGGGGTTCATGTGTCTCTACAAAAAAAAAATTACTAATTCTCAAAAGTTGGTACAGATTCTAATGCCTTGCATGTGGTCATTAACATTCATCATCACTAGCCATAAAGACAATGGAGTTCCCTCATGAGAATTTATTCATTCCCAAAAGTTTTAGAAATGGTAATTGAACATTAAAAGACAGTACTTGATAGGGGAAAATATAAGAGCACTAGTGTTAGTAAAACTTATTTTGTTATTTATTCTCCCTTTAGTCAACAGGATGCAGTTTTGTTTTCCTCTGACCTGGTAAAGTGTTGCACATTTTCCATTGTCACTTAAGATTTTCTCACAATCATAGGTGACATAAACTTGAAAAAATATAGATATAATTATGAAGAAGATAGTGCTGCATAATTAACCCTTCCGTTGGAAGTGATCTCTTCATCTTGGAATTTGAGATTTTAGAGGAGAGAAAAGTGGGCCTAATATGGCACACAAACAGAATTTTAAGGAAGTAGATTTATTCATTTTCACAGAAAGGATAGGTGATATCTTGTGGGTTGAAATTTTATAGTAGTTGTCAATGTACAGGGACAGGAAAGTTCTTAAGAATGAAATTCTGAAGACAAGAATAATATCAATGAGGAAAAACAGAAAGGGTTGCCTAATAGAAGCCAATGTGAAAGCTTAGGGAACACATCATTTATGAAATTAAAAAAAAAGCAGGAAATGGAAAGCATGCAATTTACAAAGCTGAATAAAAAATCATGGCATGTTAGTAAATTAACAGTGCTAGGTTTGTTACGGCACAGAGTGACCTGAAGCTGTAGTGGAAAGCTGAAAGCTAATGATGAAAAAAATTTTGATTTTGATTTTAGTATATTGGGACAAAGAAGGGACAGTGTTTCACAGATAACATACAGGAGCCACTGGATTTCTATGTCTCCAGTCTCTAATACATTCACTATTGATCTGATCATACAGGAAGACAGTTTTTGAGGGGTTAATACTCATTTTTATTCTAGTCTAGCCTGCTCAAATGGTTGCTGGGAGAACTAGTTCCTATAGCATTTCCTAATCAACCATTTTGCAGGGGCTTGTGAGAAGGGGTTAGCATCCCTACATCTCAATGGTGTCAGTCAAGACAGGCACACTTCAGCACTCCCCTAAATCCCCATAGATTCAATGGGGCCTGGTTCAGGCACACACATATTGACTTTTGGGTTCTTCATGGATTTATCCCTCATGGGTTCCCCATGATTTGACCCCTATGGGTTCCACATGGTTACCCCAGATGCCTGTTAGATTTGTAAAGCAACAGAAAAAGAATGCATCTTGCTAAGATTAAGCTCACAGGTGTAGGCAGAGTCAAGATGGCAGAGTACAAACAGCACTTCCATGGCCCTCCAGCCCACACCACTTCAAAATTATTTGAAAGGGGGACTCTGAACAACCTCTGGAGCTGCAGAACCCACAGAATGACAGAGAGAAGCTAACCTCCCACTGAGTACAGCCCAGCAGCCCAGGAGACTGCGGCCAGCACAGAGTTCTGGGAGCCGAGCCCAAGATCATGTGAATTGGAGGTTTTAGCCCCAGGGCGGCTGGACCAGCAGCTAGCTGTAGGGACCCCAGAATACCAGCAGCCATGGCATTTCCAGAATTACCAACTCATAGATGCCAGGGACAAAGTGAGTGGTTAGTGTGCTATGGACTTTGAGACCAGTATATGGGAGCACGTCAGCGTCTTCCCCTGGGGGTGAGAAGCCGTTAAGGAACAGTGGCACAGATGCCATTTTGCCACTTCAGCTCCTGGCCTGTGAAATGTAGGGGGATCCAGTGATCAGTCTAGGGGGTAAGCACTCTTATTTTAACCTCCCTGGATCTGGATTGAGGTCTGGGGTGGAGGCCCTGGGGCATGTGTTCAGCTTGCAAGAGTGTGTGGGGGCTTTAGGGAGGGAACCCAACTAATACCTCCAGCAGTTGAGAAGATCCCAATGTTTGGGACAGAAGCTCCCTTGTCTGGTGGCAGAGCCCTACTGTGGCAACAAGCCCAAAAGTCAAGTAATTAAGTGGTAACATGCCTAGGCAAAGAAAACAAAATAAACAGAAAAATTCAACATTGGACTCCTATTTTGGGGGCAAAGAGGGTCAAAGCATGGAACAGGAGGAGGACTGTGAAGTCAGAACTCCTGCACCAAAAGCCCCAAATGAAAATACGAGCAGGTTACAGGTCATAGAGGGCCTTAAGAAGGATTTTAAAAACCAAATAAGAGAAGTGGAGGGAAAATTGGGAAGACAAATGAGAAGGACGCAGGAAAAGTATGAAATCAGAGTCAACAGCCTGAATGAGGAAAATAACGCCTTAAAAAAATAGACTAACTCAAATGACAAAGGAGGCCCAAAAGGGCAATGAGGAGAATAATGCCTTAAAAAGTCGAATTTGCCAGATGGAAAAAGAATCTCAAAACCTCACTGAGGAGATTCATTTCTCCAGAATTAGACTGGAACAAATGGAAGCTAGTGATTTTATGTGAAATCAAGATGCTGTTAAAGAGATCCAAGAAATTGAAAGAATAGAAGGCAATGTGAAATATATCATAGGAAAAACCATTGAAGTGGAAAATAGATCCAGGAGAGATAATTTATAAATTATTGGACTACTTCCAAGGTGCTCCCCCACATGCCACTTCCAAATAATGTAAAAGGTGGACTATGAACAACTTCTGGAGCTGCAGCACCCAGAGAATGACACAGAGAAGCTAACTTCCTGCTGAGGACAGCCCAGCAGCCCTGCAGAGAGCTGCCAGCACAGCACAGCAAAACACTCTGGGAGCCATGCCCAGGCCTGAGTGAGCCGTGATTTTATCCCCAGGGCAGCTGGGAAGCAGCCGGCTGGAGGGACCCCAGAACACCAGCAGCTGTGGCGATTCCAGAATTATTACAACAGATATGCCTAGGACAAAATGAGAGGTAAGTGCCCTATGGATTTTGGGACCAGTATTTGAGGAACACATCAGGCTTCTTCCCCTGGGGGTGAGAAGTGGCGGAGGAACCTCAGAACAGAAGACATCTTGCAGCTTCAGCTCCTGGTCTGCGAACTGTAGGGAGATCCAGCCATCAGTCTGGGGGTTAATTGCTCTTGCGTTAACCTGCTTGGATCTGGATTGTGTCTGGGGTGGGTATCCAGCTTGCCAGAGAGAACGGAGGCTTTACTGAGGCCACCCAACTAATACCTCCAGAAGCTGTGAAGACCCCAACATTTGGGACAGATGCTCCCCTGTCTGGCGGCAGAGTCCTACTGTGGCAATAAGCCCCAAAATCAATTAATTAAGCGGCAACATGCCTAGGCAAAAGAAACAAAATAAACAGAAAAATGCAACATTAGACTACGATTTGGGGGGCAAAGAGGATCGAAACATGGAACAAGAAGAGGTCTGTGAGGTCAGAACTCCTGCACCAAAAGCCCCAAATGAAAATATGAGTAGGTTACAGGCCATAGAGGACCTTAAGAAGGATTTTAAAAACCAAATAAGAGAAGTGGAGCAAAAATTGTGAAGAGAAATGAGAAGGATGCAGGAAAAGTATGAAATGAAAGTCAACAGCCTGACTGAGGAAAATAACACCTTAAAAAATAGACTAACTCAAATGGCAAATGAGGCTCAAAAAGGCAATGAGGAGAAGAGTGCCTTAAAAAGTCAAATTTGCCAGATGGAAAAAGAATCTCAAAGTTCACTGAGGAGATTCATTCCTTCAGAGTTAGACTGGAGCAAATTGAAGCTAGTGACTTTATGAGAAATCTAGATGCTTTTAAACAGATCCAAATGAATGAAAGAATAGAAGGCAATGTGAAATATCTCATGGGAAAAACCACTGACCTGGAAAATAGATCCAGGAGAGATAATTTAAAATTATTGGACTACCTGAAAGCCATGATCAAAGAAAGAATCTAGAAATAATCCTTAATGACATTCTCAAGGGAAATTGCCCCGATGTTTTAGACCCAGAGGGGAAAATGGAGGGTGAAAGAATCTACTGATCACCTCTTGAAAAAGATCCCAAAAAGAAAACTCCCAGGAATATTGTAGCCAGGTTCCAGAATTCCCAGATGAAGTAGAAAGTACTACAAGCAGCCAGTAAAAAGCAATTTCAATATTGTGGAAACACAATCAGAATAGCACAGGACCTGGCAGCTTCTACACTGAGTGATCCAAAAGCATGGAATATGATATTACAGAGGACAAAAGAGCTGGGATTAAAACCAAGAATCACCTACCCAGCAAAACTGAGTATCTTGTTTCAGGGGAAAATATGGTCATTCAGTGGAATAGAGGACTGTCAAGCATTCTTGGGGTAAAAAACAGAGTTGAATTATTGGACATTATTGACATTCAGCCACAAGAATAAAGAGATGCTTGAGAAGGTAATCAGGGAAAAGAAATCAAAAGGAACTTATCAAAGTTGAACTATTTACATTCCTACATGGAAAAACAGTAACTGTGACTGATGAAAACGTTCTCATTATGAAAATAATTGAAGAATGGTCTACGGGCATATGAATACATATGTGAATATGTGTATATATGTTTACAGGTATACATGGATAGAGGGCACAGGTTGAATTTGGTGGGAAGGGATGATACTTAAGGGGTGAAGTTAAGAGGTGAGAGAGGAAAGTGACAAGAGGAGATGGGGAGAGACATGGTAGGGTAAACTATCTCATGTAGAAGAGGCAAGGGGAAGTAGTTGCAGGGAGGGGAAGAAAAGGAAGTCAAAAAGGCAAAACCACATTCTCCTTGACTTTGGCTCAGGGAGAGAATGACATACCTACAAAATGAGATATCTCACCCTGCTGGACAGTAGGGGGATGGGTATCAGAGGGAGGATGATGGAAGAAGGTCATGCTGGGGGGAGGGGAGGTTGGAGGCACCCACTTTTGAAGAGTGACAGGAGCAAGGTATGGAATTGAAGAGGTGGAGTGTGGGATGGGTGGGAGGGAAATATAGCCAGTCTATAACAATATATCTACTATGGTAACATTTTGTATAGCTATACATGTACAACATATACAGAATTGCTCATCTTTAAATCTCACCTTTCCATGACTTTCAAATACACCCTACAATGTTTTAGCCTACATATTATTTTTTATCTTTTCTAAAATATGGTGTAAGAGACTTTATTATTTGCTTTGAGAAAATCTAGGTATATTATATCTACAACATTCCCCTGACCTATCATTTTAATAACCAAGTCCAAAAGAAACGAAGTTAGTCTATGATGACCAGTATTCAATAATAATTATAGTAATAATAGTAATAGCTAAAAATATGTGTCAGGTACTTTGCTAAGTACTTTACAATTATTATATAATTTGTTCCTCAAAGCAACCCTAGGAAGTGTTACAGTCATCTTCATGTTACAGGTAAATATACTGAAGCAAACAGAGGTTGTGACATGCCCAGGGTAAAGTAGTTATTAAGTATCTAAAGCTAGATTTTAAATCAGGTCTTTCTGATTCCAGGTATAGTGTTCTCTTCATTGGTATATACATAGAAATATACATAATATAGGGTCAAACAGCAAGTATGTATCTGAGCCTGAATTTGAACTCAGATATTACTAATTCAAGGCCCCATATTCTATCTACTGCTCTACTTGAGGCCATAGTGACTTAGGTGACTTATTTTCTGAGTGTTCACTAACCATCTACTTAATGATATGTTTTAGAATATTAGGAAAAACTAAAGCTAAGCTAACTATACAGTAGTTTGGAAATGTCATTCCTTTCCTTTCTAGAAAACTGAATTATTTACTCTTCTCTACTCCCATGTTGCTCTTCCATTCTCCATGATGTTGCAGTGCTTGACAATGTATTTCATATGGAAAATAAAGAGATAGCCTTCTACTGGAAATGGCTGAATCAATGATGGTTGTTTGTTGGTTGTTGTGTTTCATTCTTGAAAAAGACCATAATGCCATTACTATTCTAAAGTCAAGCTTTGATGTGTCTAACTGTGGCTGATCAGTCAAATACAAACTCAGAATGTTCAGGCACAAATAGTCCATGTGAACATTTGGGTGGGTTCTCTAAATGTGCACGTCTTGCATTTCCTGTTAACTGTATCAATTCTGATTTACACATAAAGCACAGCACCTTGTCTGATGTAAGCACTCTATGCTGAAGGATTCTGTGCCAGTGTCTCTCATCTCACAAAATCAATTCCAAAGTTCTTGAAAGAGACCTTGAGAGTGTTGTTGTATTGCTTCTTCTGACCACCATGTTAATTCTTGCCCTGAATGAGTTCTGCATAAAATAGTCTTTTTGGGAAACATATGTTTTGCATTAGAACATAGCACTCTCTGAAATAGAGTTTGAATGTGTGGCAATTTAGTTTGAGTAAGTACCTTAGTGTCTTACAGTTTGTCCAGCCAGTTGACCTTCAGACCCTTTCCAAGACAATTCAAATGGAAGCAATTCAGTTCCTTAGCATGGTGCTAGTATACTGTGCAGGTTTCAAAGGCCACAACAATGTGGCCAGCACAGTGACTCTGTAGACCTTCAGTTTGGTAATCAATGTAATACTCCCTCTCTCATACTTTCTTTTGGAGTCTCCCAAACACTGAGTTAGCTGTGGCAATGTGTGGGTCAGCCTTATCAGCAATGTGTACATCCCTGGGAGGTATACTACCAAAGTAAGTGAAGTTATCAAGTTATCCATAGCACTCAAAACTTCTCCATTTACTACAACCAATGGTTCCACATATGGATGGTGTGTGGTGACTGACAGGGGATCTATTTTACTTGGTGTTGATTGTTAGGCCAAAATTAGCACAAGCAGCAGGGAATCCATCCATACTTTTTTTTGAATCTCAACTTTAACAGGTATATTGAGTGTACAATCATCTGCAAACAGATAATCTTTCACCAACACACCCTCTACTTTGGTCTTGGCTTGTAGTCTTGTCAAAGTGAAGAATTTACTATCAGGGCAGTAGCTGACCTTGATGCCATGTTCATCCTCATGGAAAACATTTGCCAGCACAGCTGAAAATATCATGCTAAAAATCACAGGAGCAGGCATACAGCCTTGTCTCACCCCATTGGTGACTGGGAAAGCACATGAGAGTTGTCCATTATCTAGAACCCTGGCAAGAATCTCATCATGAGATTGACTTACAATGCTGATGAACTTCTCCAGGCTACCAAATTTTGATGTAAGACCTCACAACTAACAGTATCAAAGGCCTTGATCAGATCTACAAATGTGTACAGATCTCTGTTCTGTTCCTAACATTTCTCCTGGAGCTGTCTGACAACAAGCACCATATCAACTGTTCCTCAACCATTTCTAAAGCCACACTGGTTCTCAGATAGATGACCATCTTCCACATAAAGGAGGATGCTGGCAAAAATTTTGCCAGCAATATCTAAGAGAGAAATCCCCCTGTAAATGTCACATGACATTCTATTCCCTCTGCCTTTATAGATATTGATGATGGAATATCCTAGAATAACCTCCTCTTGCCATGTAACATGGAAAAATTTCAACCAACTTTTATATGAGCAATTGGAACCCTACCTTATAAATCTCAACTGGAATCTCAGCATGAGGTACTTTACTACATGAAAGGATCCTAATGACATTCAATACCTCTTCTTAAGTTGGAGCTTTAGCAAGGGAGGGACTGACTTCAGCCTGTGGTAAATGGTCAATGACCTCAGCACTGATAGATTATTATCTGTTGGAAAGACCATGGAAGTGTTCAACCTCTTTTGTATTAACATGGTTTCATCAGCATTGAGTAGTTGAGATGCACTATAGGTCTTTGCCCCATAAATAGTCTTCAGGACATCATAAAAGCACTTGGAATTGTTACTATCACCATAAAACTGAATTACATCTGCCTTCTTATTCAGCCAAGAATCCTACTTCTCTCCAAGCTTTGTTTTTCTTTACTTTTGATGGAATTAAATGCTACCTTCTTAGAGATAAATGAACTGTCCTGCTGGTAAACCCTGTGCAGTTCTCATTTTTCATTTATCACCTTCTCAATATACCCATCATTTTCATCAAATCAGTATTGATGTCTGTGACTGTTCTGATATAGATTAGCAAATGTAGTACTATATACCAAATCTCTGAAAGTAGCCAACTTCTTTACAGTTCCACTGTTGCCAGCTGTATGTTGCTTCAATTTTCCCTCCAAGTAAGCAATAAATTGTTACTGCTCTCAGAAGAACTCTAAGCTATTGACATTAATTTTCTTGGGAGTCATTTTGCTTTGGGGGTGCCACATTTTTGAATGTGAATATTTAGCTTGAAATGATAAGTCTATGATCAGCCCAGCATTTCACACCACACATTGCCTTCTTCACTCTCATATCTTGTCTGTCTCTTCTCCTTAAAATCACATAGTCCATTAAATGTCAATGTTTACCATGATGGTGCAACTGTGAAATTTTATTATGTTTAGGTATATGGAAGATACTATCAGTTATGAAAAGATCATGAGATGCACAATTCTTCAGTTATAATTGACTCTTCCTGTTGCTGTTTCCAATTCCATTCCTCCCTTGGATTCCCTGACAAGTCTGCCAGTCTGAGTCTACTCCAATATTAAAGTTATCCAGCATTACAAGCTTGTCCACTTTTGGTACGTTGATGATAAGGTTTTATAAGTCTTCATAAAATTTTTCTTTGACCTTATCAGGGTTTGTCATGGTGGGAGCATAGTCACTAATGGTGGTGGTGTGACATTTTCCTGCCAGTGTCAATTCCATTGTCATGAGCCTATTGTTCCTTCCTTTTTGTAAGCATACCAGCTTCTTGATCAGATTAGTTTTGATTACAAAACCTATGCCAGCTACATGGCTTTCCTCTTCTCTAAAGGCACTCCAGAAAAAAAAAATGTATATCCAACACAGACTTCAGTAAGGTGACTTTCAATTGCCAGTCTTGTTTCACTCAGGGCTGCTATTTGGATGTGATACCTACTGAATTCTCTTGCAACAAGAGCTATTCGTCTTTCAAGTCTACTGGATTTTGTGTTGTTTATAAGTTTGTGCACATTACATGAGTCGATGGTGAGTAGTATCATCTTTGCAGATGTTTTTTGTACATTGTTTTTTGTGTTTCTACCAGAGTGTGATTCTCTGCCTGCTGCAGTAATCAGGTCAGTGTTCAGTAAGTTGACAGTTTTTAGGGCATTTTTTCTATCCCCCTCCCTCACACCAGGAGGTGAGCAGTGTAATCCTTAAAAGACTGCTCAGACACTCAGGAGGCTGACAGATCCCACTGCTGCTTCCAGTGAGAAAAGACCCTATGACCTTGGCCACCTGCGTGCACAGTTGTGACTACAGCTCCCAGGGCATTCACACATGTGCTGCTTCATCACTTACTTTCTGCCACTAGACTTTGAGATAGGCATAATGGTAAAATGGTGATGTCTTTTGATTTCTGTGTAAATTGGATTTAAGTGAGGCAGAACTGCACGAAGTAATCAGCCACATTCTCTTCTCCAGAGTCACACAGTCCAATGGCAGAACAGAGTTAAGATAACTGCTGATAGCTCATGATTCCATGGATGATCTTGGTGTCTTCAATGTCTAACCAAGCTCTCACCACTCCACAGTGCCAGCTTCAGATGCTTTCATGACTGTTGGAACAAATTGTTCTCATTAGCCCATTTCACCAGGGAAAGTCTTCACATGCTTGATGTAGACACCCAATTAACTCACCAATGGATTTGAGATCCCTTCATTACCTTCAAATTGGTTTAGCCTGTCTGCTGAAACAGTTTACCAGGTGTAAAGCCAAGCGTGAGTAGCTTTTCAGAGGACTGCTGCTGTGAATAGCTCTAAAGTTCTGATCACATAGTACGGTGAGTATGGTTCTCTATTTATTCAGCAGTAAATTAAAGCAAAACATTCACAGAAACCAAAGTACAGAATTCACAATGTTATAACAACTTATCACTAATGTGGCAACATAGTTTTCACCAAAGTGGCCACATAGTTTTAAGCAAACAATAACATTTAGTAAGTCCTTAACTCAATCATCCTTAAGGAGCAAGCCTTCTTAAGGGACATAAAATACCAAGGTCAAAGTTCTCCACCTCTAGTTTACATTGTCTTAATCTCTCAGTCAAAAAGTCTTCTTTTTTCCTTTTTGATTGGAGATTAGTTTCCAATCATCCTTAACTTAATCATCCTTAAGAGTTATCAAGTGAGGCACAAGAGTACACCATTTTCTCACCCCTAGACCAGAGTAAATCATGATCTTGTCAATTAGCACTAAGTACTCAAGGACATTTTTTAATCATTGTTTGAGGTTGGCTGCTGAATTCCATGGTTCTTCTCCCAAGGGTCCAGCTCCCTGGATCTACCTATCACCCAGATTCACAGGCAGGTAGCTCTCAGCTCCTTATCTGGTTCCTTGTCTAGCTGCTGTTCCATATTGAAGCTCACAGTGTCCAGTCCACTTCAAATCCTTCACATTTCCTGTTTCTGGGAAGATAAACCTTAGCGGAACCACAGTAACATTAATGTACATTGTTGGCACCATTGTCAACTCACTTTCTGCCTATGCAAACAACATAGACCAGAAGAAAGGATCTCTGTATGAGAAATCAACAAGAATCATCAGTAAAGTTCTAGGACCTCTGAAAATATTGGTAAAACCATCCTTTACAACTCCTGGAAACAGACAAAAAGAATGTCCTCTTTGAAAGTGACAAATGCTGGAGAGGATGTGGGCAAATTGGAACGCTAATACATTGCTGGTGGAGTTGTGAACTTATCCAACCATTCTGGAGAGCAATCTGGAATTATGCCCAAAGGATTATAAATAATTTCATACCCTTTGACCCAGCCATACCACTCCTAGGGTTATATCCCAAAGAGATCATAGTAGTGGGAGGAAGAACCATATGTACAAAAATATTTTTAGCAGCCCTTTTGTGGTTGCAAAGAATTGGAAACTAAAGGGGTGCCCATCAATTGGGGAATGGCTAAACAAGTTGTGGTATATGAATGTAATGGAATTTTATTGTGCTATAAGAAACGAGGAGGTGACGGATTTCATAATTACCTGGAGAGACTTATACAAACTGATGCTGAGCGAGAAGAGTAGAATCAGAAGAAATTTGTATACAATCACAGACATACCGTATCTGTGACGACCAACTATGACAGACTGGACTCTTTTCAGCAATGCAGTGATATAAGTTAATCCCGAATGACTCAGGAAAGTGAGAAATGCGCCATCCAGAGATATAACTAGAAAGAACTGAGCCTGAATCCTGATGGAAGCAAACTAAATGATCTTGTTCTTCTCATTGTTTGGTTTTACTTCTTCCTTACCATCTTTCATCCCACCTAGTACAATATGCCTTTGTAATTGGAATAATGTTTAATATGAATGCATTTGCAGACCCTATACTGTACTATATGACGTCATGAGGGGAGGGGGGAGGGAAGTAAAGGAAATTTGAAAATCAAGGAACTATGGAATTGAATCTTGTTAACTGAAACTAAACTAATAAATTAATTTAAAAAAAAAAAAAAAAAAGAATGTCCTCTTTGAGGGCTTCTGAACCAGCAGTAAAGTCCTGGGGCTTTTGTAACAATAGCAATGTCCTCCATTAACAGGCAGATCTGACAAAGTAATATCAACACGTACAAAATTCTGGCACCACAACCATGGTTCCTACCAGCTCTGCTCTTTCTGGATTGGGCTTCTACTTATGTATGGCCATTAGCTCCTCCCTGTTCTACTCCATCCTATTACAATAGCAAGTTCCTCCCACTGTGGGATTCACAAGTTCTGTTTCTTAACAAAGACTTGATATATTCATGGACAAGGCTCAAAGGAAACCTGAAACAAGGTGCTAAATAATGAAATAGCTGGACAAGGTGCTATATACTTTTTTCCTTGCCATTACACCAAGGTATGACCTCTGTGCCTGCTACAGCTTCTTGGAATCACAGGTGAGATTTGGGTGGAACATGTGTGTGCTCATTTTCCCAGTCAATCACTTGGCTTTTCATCTCTTTGTCAAGGTAGGACTCTGCTTCCAGTGTGTGTGTGTGTGTGTGTGTGTGTGTGTGTGTGTATGGGTGTGGGGGAGTTGGAGGTTACTCTTCCACATTTCAGGAGTTTTGTGCAGATATTTTCAGAGATACTTCTAGGGACCCATAAATTTTCAGATCTTCCAAGGTGGTATGATCAAAGGAGAAGTCTCCTCTCCTGGCCTGTGCTCTAGTATGTGAGTGACCTATAGTAATCTTTTCTGCCTAGGAACTGTGAGGAGGATTCCCTCTACACTGCCATCATAAGAGTCACCACATGTTCCTCCGCACCCCAGGACCCATACCCAGGACTATGACCCAGATTAAAGCATTGACAAAACAAGAGAATTCTCCCTAAGTGTCAGCAAAGATATCCCTGCAATCTTCCTCTGGTCAGCCATTTGATCCCTCACCATCTGTGGGCTGAGGGCTCTGGAAACAGGGGCTGCCACTGTCTCCACTCCCTTGGATTCTGCCTCTTCCCTATCTACCCTGGGCCCGGGGCTCACACCATGGTCCTCTCTCACACATGTCCAAGGAACTCACCTACTGATCTTTAATTTGACTTTGGCAATTATGGAAACCACCACAACTGTCTCGCATTCAGTCCCTGAGGCCTGCTCTGGTACCCACTGTGTTTGTGTTGCCCATGCTGAACTTCAGTCTTCTTTCAGACTGGTGCAAGAGACCTTTACTGCCCATCTTCCAGGTTGTCTTGGGCTTGATACTTATTTCATTCTGTCATTTTGTGTAATCTGCTGTTCTAGAATTTGTTTGGAGCAATTTGTTAAGCACATATAATATATATTTATTTACAAATGTTGTTCAATCATTTTTCAGCCATGTCAAACTCTTTGTGAATCCATGGAATATATTGTCCTTGGAATTTTCTCTTTTTTTATTTAAACAAATGCTTTATTGACTTCTGTTTTACATCATTCATTTCTGCCAGATTTTGAGTTACAATCATTTCCCGCCCCTGTTTTTCCCCTACCCACCCTCCCAGAATAGCAGTCCCACAAGACATCAATTCCTCCAATCTGCTCTCTCCCATATCATCTCCCATACCCCCTTCGACTTTTCCATTAGAGGAAGGTGAATCTTTGTGTCCCAATGCCTGCACATCTTATCTCCCAATTACAAGCAAAAGAGTATTAATAATAGTATTTATATATATTTGAAACATTTAATCTTAAGACCTTGAATTTCAGATCCATTTTCTTCCTCTCTTGTCACCCATTCCCTCTGGGGAGTTAAGTAATTCAGTATATGTTGTACATATCTAGCTATGTAAAACATTATCATAGTAGATATATTTTATAAGGCTGCTTATAATTCCCTCCCACTCATCCCACCCCCCACATGGTCCATTCCCTACTTGATCCTGTCCCTCTTCTATAGTGGGTACTTCCAACCTCCCCTCCCCCCAAGGATGCCCTCCCATCCATCATCCCTCCTCTGATCCCCCTTCCCCCTATTCTGCTGCAGGTTGAGATATCCCATTTAGTATATATGTCATTCTCTCGCTGAACCAAATTCAATGAGAATGTGGTTTTGCCTTTTTGCCTTCCTATTCTTCCCCTCCCTTGCAACCACTTTCCCTTGCTTCTTCTACATGAGATAGTTTACCCTACCCTGTCTCTCCCCATCTCCTCTTGCCACTTTCCTCTCTCACCTCATAATTTCATCCCTTGAGTATTCTCCCTTCCCAACAAATTCCACCTATGCCCTCTATCCATATATAACTGTAACCATATACACACACATTCACATATGTATTCATATGACCACACACCCTTCTTCCATTATTTTTATAGTGAGAAAGATATCATCACTCACAGTTATTGTTTTTCCATATAGGAATGTAAATAGTTCAACTTTGATAAGTTCCTTTTGATTTCTTTTCCTGATTACCTTCTCAGGCATCTCTTCCTTCTTGTGTCTGGATGTCAAATTTTCTATTCAATTCTGGTTTTTTCCTCAAGAATGCTTGAAAGTCCTCTATTCCACTTAATGACCATATTTTCCCCTGAAACAAAATACTCAGTTTTGCTTGGTAGGTGACCCTTTCATTCATTCCCAGCTCTTTTGCCCTCTGGAATATCATATTCCATGCCCTTCAATCCCTCAGTGTAGAAGCTGCCAGGTCCTGGGCTATTCTGATTGTGTTTCCACAATATTGAAATTGTTTCTTCCTGGCTGCTTATAGTATTTTCTCCTTGATCTGGGGATTCTGGAACCTGGCTATAATATTCCTCGGAGTTTTCTTCTTGCGATCTTTTTCAGGAGGTGATCTGTGGATTCTTTCAACCTCTATTTTGCCCTCTGGATCTAAAACATCAGGGCAATTTTCCTTAAGAATTTCTTGAAGGGTGATTTCTAGGTTCTTTCTTTGATCATGGCTTTCAGGTAGTCCAATAATTTTTAAATTGTCTCTCCTGGATCTATTTTCCAGGTCAGTGATTTTTCCTATGAGATATTTCACATTGCCTTCTATTCTTTCATTTGTTTGGATCTGCTTAACAACATCTTGATTTCTCATAAAGTCATTAGCTTCCATTTGCTCCAGTCTAACTCTGAAGGAATGAATCTCCTCAGTGAACTTTTGAGATTCTTTTTCCATCTGGCAAATTCGACTTTTTAAGGCATTCTTCTCCTCATTGCCCTTTTGGGCCTCCTTTGCCATTTGAGTTAGTCTGTTTTTTAAGGTGCTGTTTTCCTAAGTCAGTCTGTTGACCCTCATTTCATACTTTTCCTGCATCCTCATTTCGCTTTCCAATTTTTCCTCCACTTCTCTTATTTGATTTCTAAAGTCCTTCTTAAGGTCCTCTATGGCCTCTAACCCGCTCATATTTTCCTTTGGGGCTTTTGGAGCAGGGTTTCTGACCTCACAGTCCTCATCCTTTTCCATGCTTTGATCCTCTTTGCCCCCAAAAAGGAGTCTAATGTTGTTGTTTTTTTCTGTTTAATTTGTTTCATTTGCCTTGTCGTGTTGCCACTTAATTACTTGACTTTTGGGCTTGTTGCCACAGTAGGCCTCTGCCACCAGACAGGGGAGCTTCAGTCCCAAACGTTGGGGTCTTCACAACATTCTGGCAAGGTGGATTCCCACACCACGACCTCCATCCTAGATCACAATCCAGATCCAGGGAGGTTAAAGTAAGAGCAATTACCCCACAAGACTGATTGCTGGATCTCCCTACAGTTCACAGGCCAGGAGCTGTAGCTGCCATTGGAAACTGCAAAATGGTGTCTCTCCTCAGAGGCTTCTAATCCCCAGGGGAGGAAACCGAAGCGTTCCCCAAATATTGGTCCCAAAGTCCACAGGGCACTAACCTCTCACTTTGTCCTAGGCCTGTCTGTGTTGATAATTCTGGAATCGCCACAGCTGCTGGTGTTCTGGGTTCCCTCCAGCTGGCTGCTGGCCCGGCCACCCTGGGGCTAAAACTGCGGCTCACACGGGACCTGGCCTCAGGTCTCCACACTGTGTGCTGTGCTGCTGGCTCCCAGAGCACTGAGCTGGTCCTTCCTGCAGGGCTGCTGGGCTGTCCTCAGTGGGAGGTTAGCTTCTCTTTGTCATTCTGTGGGTGCTGGGGCTCCAGAAGCTGTTCAGAGTCCCCTTTTACATAATTTGGAGGTGATCTGGGGGGGGGGGGAGATTTCCTTGGATGTGCTGATTCTACTCTGCCATCTTCGCATATTTATTTTCTTTCAAAGTGTGTGGGGCATGGATGAGAAGCAGTAGTCAAAACTGAGTTCCCATTGGTGTTAGGATATACAATTTATATACTCTTCTAAAAGGTATTGATACAACTCCATAACCTTTTCAACCCTGGACAGAGAAAATAGCCCTATACCAGACCATTCCCAGGTATACCATACCACTCCTAGCCTTGGGAGATTTTAGACAAGAATCTCCACCCAAATTTCAATAGAACACAATGGGATTCTCTACTTTAGATTAAATTCTTTGCAAGTTTAATTGGGGACTGATCAAGGTAATGGAAGTCAATGAAATCTCATTGGTAATGTCCTTCTGAAGAAAGACTTCACTTAAAGTCAGAATTTTGGAAGGGAAGGGGGGAAACTCTGAATTTCCAAGTTAGTTATTAAGAATCATTTTTCACTAGACACAACTAGGTAGCTTAGTGGGTAGAGTTCTGGGGCCCAAAGACAGTTCTCATTTTCCTGAGTTCAAATATGGCCTAATGATGAGGTATGGGCTCTGGGAACCCCCTGGAGCTCTCCTTGCGTTCTTGAGGTACAGGCTCTGGGAATTTCCCTTGGACTCTTTATTAAATTGTCTCATTTGATAAAGCATTTGCATAAGGCAATAAACCTTACATTGTCCCAGACCTACTAACAGGTAAGGACTAGCCTAGTTACTAGCCTAGTCCTCCATTATTCATCTACTTCCCAACCCTGATCCTATCAAAATGTCAATACAGCCTTGAATGGGCCTAGCCCACCATTGTCTGTAATCTCCAGGTGGCCTCCCACCCTTAATCACTCATTGACCTTATTAACTCCTCCTGAAGATCCTCCCCAAATTCCTCCTCTAGACCACCCCTAGATTCCTTCCACAACCTTCTGTATATAAGATACTATCTCACACTATATGGTGTGAGAGCACCATAGAATGCCATAGAATAGTGAGAGTGCCATAAAGCACCATAGAGTAGGGAGAGTGCAACAGAATGCCATAGAATAGTGAGAGTGCCATAGAATGACCTAGCACAGACTTACTCTGTGTCTAGTGAAAGTGAACTTTTAATAAATTTTACTTTTCTTTGTCTGAGAAACTCAAGTCAAATTTATTGGGCAGGACCTGGAGTGTTGGTATTTTGGTGTCTCCAAATCAACCCTAATCCTCTTAGTGGGTAACTTCTTCACTAAGACACTTAGTAGCTGTGTGGTTGTGGACAAGTAAATTAATCTTGTTTACCTCAGTATCTTCTTCTGTAAAATGAGCTAGAGAACACATTTTGAACCAATTGAGTATCTTTGCCAAGAAAACCCCAAATAGGGTTCCAAAAAGTTGGACATGGCTGAAAACAACTAAACAACAACATGACACTAGGCATGTCAATAACCTTGAACTTTAGTTCCATCATCTATGGAGACAAAAATACATGGAAATGTGAGAAATAGAAGAAAGAGTTCTGTTTCCACAGGAGTGACACCTATACACTATCAGCTTTGCAGGAAATATAATTATATGTTACTGGTTCCAAACAGAGCTATGACCTAGTAGAAACAGGCTTCTTATCAAGTAAAAGGTCAGAAGCTTGAACACATGCTTAAGGAGCTGTTAATATCAACCCACACACCTCCAGGGCAGAACAAGCTAATTTAAATGCACATGTGATGCATGACAAGGGAGATGGGATACAACTAGGAGAAGAGCATGGAATAAGTAGGATGGGGTTCAGGCTCTGGGAACCCCCTTAAAATTCCCCTTTATAAGGCATCTGACTGAGGTCATAAGCTTTTCATAATCACTAGGCCCAAATCTGTTACTCTTAACCTAGCCTAGCCCTTCATTATCCAGCTACTTCCCACCCTTGATCCTACCAAAATATCTATACCCAAAATGTTAACATTAAACTAACCTAGCCCTCCATTGTCTGTCATCTCCAGGTAGCCTTCAGCTACTTGCCACACTTAATCCTATTCCTGAAGTCTTACCACAGTTTCATCAGTGATCCTTGTTAGACTCCTCCTCAATACCTTCCCCAAACCCCTACTCTAGACCACTTCTAGATCTTTCACACAGTCTTCCTGTATATAAGGTCCAACTTGCCTCCATGAAGGTGGTGAGAATTCAATCCAGTTCAGACCTACTATGTATCAGATTATTCTGGCCTGCTTGTCCAATACAAGTATCATAAATACTTCTCCTTAAGAGTCTACCCATCATGGCAAACCTTTAGTAAATTTTGCTTTACTTTGGCTGAGAGAAGACAAGTCAAATTCATTTGGCAAGACCTGACATGTTGGTGTTTTGTGGTCTTGGGCACCCCTAAACCCTAAACCTCAAAATGTGCTTCAGGTAGTTGTATCCTGTCAATGGGGAATAGGTAAGAGAAATGCAAATCAGGATATGGCAAACAAGGCTTTGTAATTATCTGAAAGGGTGTGTCTCCTTATGGGTCACTGACTCTCTTGCTTTCTTTTAAAAGAGAATGAAAAATAAATTTTTTCTTTAATTCACTGATGACCACATGCAGTTTTTGTTAAGACAATTATTTCTCAGAGAAACCTCATA
Organism: Gymnobelideus leadbeateri; assembly: GCA_011680675.1. Lineage (NCBI taxonomy): Eukaryota > Metazoa > Chordata > Mammalia > Diprotodontia > Petauridae > Gymnobelideus > Gymnobelideus leadbeateri. Next base: position 41,290 of record WOXC01006278.1, on the reverse strand, counting down.
GAATTTATTAAATAGAATGCATACCTGATACAGAAAGTGCATATGGACAATAAGTTAGGCCCACATTGGAACAGAATGATGATCCTATGCATATATAATCCACTTTGTTTTTCCAGTGTTGATGACTATTATATTTCTTTTTGTAAATTTCACTGAGATATGTTCTTTAGAATTCTAGAGCTTGAACACTGTCATCTGTAAATAGGTACATGATCAATATAGATTCTTTTTTTGGCTTCTCTATAAAATGCTTTAAATGGTTCTGGAAAACAGATGAGCATATGTCTCCATCTTCCATGCTTCATTTGATGTTAATATGCACTGAGTCATTGAACAAAATTACCTCTGGAATAGCATCTGTCATAGAATGCTGTAGAACTTACACATAAGATATTTTAGGGAAAACTTGATGATGGCATTTTGTTCTATCAATTCAAATGATTTTCAAGATAGCAACAAATAGATGTAGTAGCATGTTTTATTCTCATTATTTTGTGGTTGTGTGGGTCTAGAGATATGATTTGTTGTAGAAAATAATTTATTAAAACCTTTCCCACTACTTTTCCATTTTTTTATTTTTCATCATGGATATATTTAATGTGTATATGGGGATATTTTCTTTGGTATGAAGCAGAAATGAAAAGATAACCATATGTAACAAGACCTTCTAATGTTTTCTCAGGTGCCTTCCCCTCCTTTTTTCTTTTTTTCTTTTTTTTTGGTGAACTAGAAATGTAGATTTTTTTCCCCTCTTCTTTGGGAATCTTATCAAAGATTTATATATCACTGAAATTAACCTTACATTATCTTTAAATATAATTCACTTACATCCTGTGAAATCAATGACTTTTCTTAATTTTGTCATTTAAGAGTCATTGTGCTTTGGGTTCTGTAGAACACTATAGAAATGACAGTAGAAATATTCCATTTCCTGTTTATTGCACCTGTTATGACGTGTCTACAAATATTTCCAAAATAAAACGGTTTATGTAGATCTCACATCACATGTGTATATTCTTATTGTCCTCATACTTTCTTTTTGCTCATGGGAAAAGCACCAATTTGATCACCCAACCATATTACTGGCCAAGCCTGTAGGGATGATCAGTGAAGTAAGAAACAAATAAAATCATAGATATACAATGTAAAGACTTTGATTTGACTAACTGAATATGATTATGAGTCTGACTCATAAAACAGCTATGAGTTATCCCACAAAATAGATCTGACCATTAATCTGTGCTTAAGAGATCAAATGACACTAAAACTCTGAACCAGAAGATGATAACTCAGAAAAAATATTGTTTAACAGAAAACATCAACAACTTGAAGTTAAGTAGGGAAAGTAGCTCATAGATCAGTGGAGAATTCAATTCATCAGCAAATATCAGTAGACCTATGAGGAAGCATCAAGTGACAGAATCATGGACAAAGATGTGTTTGAGTTGATATGGTGCCATAACAGGTAGACATGTTACCAATGAGTGTTTTCTTTACAAATAGTGATATGGGAATATTTGGAAAAGCTTGCCTCTGTAGTGTGGAAGAATGTATTTTTTATTTCTCTTTGTAGTTTTCATTAATTAAATGTGATTTTATCTTGAAAATGTGTGATCTCTGCTTTGTCAAGGTATAAGAGAGAACATCTATAAAAAGGTATATATGTGTGCTGCTTTTGTGTGTGTGTGATCCAAAAATGTCTTGAACATCTATAAAACCTTAAAGTGTAAATATTTAAGGAAGAAATACATTATATAAGCTATTTAACTGATGCGCTAAATAAAAGTAATTTTTGTTTTTACACTCTTCTATTATCCTTTGTAATTTTATTTTTAACAATCTTTTCTTTAAACCAGTGTTGCTTTTGAAATGCCTCCTGACAAAGGGATCTCTTGGATCTTACAGACTTTGGGAGCAATCAGTTCATAATGGTCATAATTGCCTAAAAATAGTAATAGTCATTATCAATGTCATGATTTTTATTTCTTTCTTTTTTCGATTGCTATGTTTTGTTTTGTTTTTAATCCTTACCTGTACATTTTCTAATGTAAGAACCTCTCAAGTGGAAATTTCTACTTCAGGAACTCTCATTCCTCTCTCTTAGTGAGAATGACACCCAAAATAAAATTCCCCCTTGTCATGTCCTCCACTTTTTGAAGGATAAAATTATCACTAAATCACAAAACACCTAATTTCTCAACTCTTGGCAGAAAGAGAGCCCAGGCAGATGCCTCAACAATTGAAATCCCCTATCACTACTATATAATGCCTATTTACTATTCTTGTGATCTGTTTCCCTAACATCCTATCTAATTCCTCTTTCCAGCTATGTGGTCTGGGGTATATTCCAAAAACAAAATAACTTTTGTTTCTACTTTATTTGATTTTTACCCTGAAACTTTCTGTCATTTATTTCTTCCAATTGCTGCATTTTCTTGCCTGAGTATATTTTCTTATGAGATAATATTAACTTCAATACTTTTTTTTTTACTCTGTTTATTTTTAATAGAGAATACCCCCTCCAAATTCATGGACAAATCAAAGTTTTCTTTCCAACAACGCTTACTGATATATATATATATATATATATATATATATATATATATATATATATATATATATATATATATATGAAGTCAACTTTACCTCCTTATATTAAGATTTCTAGTTCTTCACATTTATTGCCTAAACTTAATGCTTTTGTGTATATGGTTTAATTATATTTTATTGATATTTTTCTAGGATTTTGTTCCTTGAGATTTTTTACTTATTATATTTTTCTTCATAATTTGGAACATCTCTATAATATTTAATGTATGTTTCTTCCTTTGCTCTTTTTAGATCAAAACCCCCTGTTTATTATACTTTTAATATTCTTGACAAATTATTTTCCATTTATGTGAGATTTTTAAAATACTTTCCTTTTATATAACATATTGTTGATTTTTTGGGAGCAATTGGGGTTAAGTAACTGGCTCAAGGTTAGATGGCTAGTCATTATTTGTGTGTGGGTGCTCATTTTCTGAGGCCGGATTCGATCTCGGGTCATCCCAACTCCGAGGCCGACGCTCTTACTCACTGCACCACCTAGCCGCCCCAATATTGTTGAATTTACTTTTGAAACATTTCCATAATTTATTCAAGTGTGCAGTCTTGTGACACATAAAATGCATGCTTTGATGCTCGAAAATATGTATGAATTAAGCCATATTTTTTGAAAGAATGGTAAAATTTTCACCAAATGACTTTGCATCTTATGAAGTCTTCAAAAGCTGAAAATATAATTCAATACCAATTTGAAAAATGCTAATAATTTACAATTAAGAACCACAGTAATTCATTTGTTCACATTGCCAAACACTACAAAAAAGGTGTCTTTATAAGGGACTCTGTGTGTGTGTGTGTGTGTGTGTGTGTGTGTGTGTGTGTGTGCCTGTGTATAGATACAACTAATTTGAGGAAGGCTCTATAGGCCTTTTCAGCTTTGGTTTGCTTGTTCCATGTTCCAAACTCTTGAACCCTGTCTCACTCACTCATTAGCATATGTTTATTGTGGTAGTCTGGTTTTCACTTTAGTCATTTTTATCCCCTTTTCCTCATCCTCTTTTGTTCATATTTGTAGGAAAATATCTCATGAAAGGCAAAAAAAAAATCTTTTGAGATGTAAATCTTTATAAAGAGAGTGAAATAAGTAAAGAGAAAATTTTAAAAATAATATTAACCTTTTCACTACCTAGTATAATGAAATGTTCAGCTAACAATGCTTTTCTGAACTTACTCATCAAAAGTATGATTAGTTCTAACCAGTTTATTGACTTCAAGGTTATGGATAAACTCATTGAGAATTATCTGAATCAATAAAACAGTAACTCTAACTCTGATTTTTGATCTTTTAATATACTTAATTTTCTCAAAAGAAACAAAAGGGATTTTGGACATTTAACATTTAAGAAGTAGTGGTGCTTGTTATAGGATTTGTTGTTGTTTATTATTGTAGTCATTGCTAGCAGTGACAGGGTTGGTGAGGGTAGAAGAATTTGAAATTCATTAATATTTATTTATTCCTCTTGGAGTTACTATGATATAATGAAAAGATCACTGGATTTGGAGTGGGATGACCAAATCCTAGCTTTTCTACTTGCTACCTGTCTGACAATGGACAGGCTATTTAATATCTCTTGGCTTCAATTTCCTTATCTGTAAAATAGAGGATTGCTTAGATGACTCTTAAGATCTCTTCTAAGTCTCAGATGCTCTGATCATTCTCAATTCAACTCAAGTATTTCTGATATTTATTGCTTTTTATAATTTAAAGGGTGAGGGCAGTTAGGTAGCCCAGTGGACAGAGTACTGGACCTTGAGTCAAAAAGACTGCTTTGCATGAATTTAAATCTGGCTTCAGCCACTTCAATCTGTGTGACCCTGGAAAAGTAACTTAACACTATCTTTCTAAGTTTTCTCATCTATAAAATTTGTTGGAGATAGAAATGGCAAACTCCTCCAGTATCTTTTCAAAAACAAACAAACAAAAAACAAACAAAATACAAATGGGGTCACAAAGAGACAATGGAAAAAGTGACTCAACAATCAAATATTTTAAAGGGCTACTTCATTTTGATTCATACAACTGTTTATTTTTTTTTTAAAGAGTCACCTTATATATTGAATATAATTTTATTTTCTAACTGTCACTGGGAAATACAGAATAGGAAAGAAAGTAAGAATGTTACAGTTCAAGTAATATCAATCTTTCCACCTTTATCAACTTTTTTGCAAGTTCTGTTGATCATAATCTCATGGTCAATTCTTCTACCAAGCCATAATATTTTACCGTAGGAAGATATCTTCGAGATTATCTAGGTCAATTATCTCATTTTAAATGGAGAAATTGAGGCTAAAGGAAGTTAAATTACTTGCTGAAAGTTACATATTACGTCAAGAGGCAGAATTAGAAGTAGAATGTCAAGAGTAAAATGGGTATGTCAACAATATGCCCATAATATTCAGAATAGAATGTTATTGAGTGGCTAAAAATTAGACTTTATAGTCATAAAGTCCTACATTAAATCCCACCTCTGCCAAATATTAACTATGAAGTCCAAAGTAAGTCATATAAGTTTCCAGTTCCCCAAGGCAAATATTTTAGACTATACCTTTCAGCACAGGTGGAATTCGCCATTGGAATAGAAAGTTCTTTCCTGAAAGCTCCCTCCACAGATGAAATCACAGCCAAACTAAAAATGTTCAGGGTGACATTTTCTGAAACATATTCTTCTTATTTACTTGAAAATACAATCTTTTTTTAAACAGATGCCTTATCAGCTCTTATAGAGGCAACTACTAATCACAGTTCCATATTAATAAGAATATGTAGTTTCCTAAATCCTGACTTAATAGTAATTGAATTCAAATACCTTAAAATAATTAATTGTATCAAATGTAGCTTCTTATGTTTCCTCTAACTGAATCCTGCACTCTTTCACCAGTTCAGTTTCAAATTCATTCTAATCTTTTAATATCTGCTCTATCAACCATATCTCCCTTTCTTTGATTCAATATTCATCTAAGCATAATAATATTAGCTCCAGTATATTAAAAAAACTGAAGATTTTTTATAAAGGAAATTGGATTCATTTAAAAACATTTTTTCTCCTATTCTCAGAATTGAAAGTATCTTCAGAGGAGTTTTAGTCTAACCTATATGCTATAATAGAAATATTAATAATAATCATATTTTCTACAATACTCTTCCAAAGTAGTAATCCAGTGTTCCCTTGACAACCTCCAGTGGAAGGGAACTAAACACTAACTTGCATAGCAGTGAGTATTTCACTTTTTTTAGTTCTAACTTCCAGGAATTTTTTTTTTCTGACATTTATTTAGCTGTTTTTCTTAAACTCCCATAAAGTGCTCCTAATTCTGCTCTCTGAGTTCAAATACATAAATTTAATCCCTCTTCTATATGACATACTTTCAACTACTTGAGAGAAATATTTAATTACACTCTATGTACCCAAAGTCATCTCTATTCTACATGACATATCCCTGGTTCCTTTAATCCATCCTCATGTGGCAGGAACTGAGCACCTAGACTTCATTTTCTTGGTTGTCCACCACTGGAACTTCTCCAGTGTGTGAATGTGCTTCACAAATGAGGTGCTTAGAATACTAGAATAATCAACATGCTGCATCCCTCACCTCAAACATTTCTGATGATAAATTATATAGCTAGTGTCCAAAAATTAGTTTGACAAAATGCAGATAGACTCTTCACCAATTTAGTCACAAGTGAATACATTTTTTTAAATTAGAATTACTCCCAAAGATCTACTTCCAATTTCTATGAAATATCAGCTCAGTTAATACTCCAATAGAATGTAAGCTCTTTGAGGATAGGGATTATTATTATTATTATTTGTCTTTGTGTTCTTAGTGCTATAATAGTACTGGAATTTGAAGATCCCCTTGTACCTGGCAAATAAACAGATACTTAGCACTTAGTTTCAAGTTAATTATATAAAACCTCTGTTAAGAAACAGAAGGTAGGAACCTCTGTTGCTGATATAACAGGAAGGGATGGTAACATGGAGGAGCTAATACCTTATGTAAGGAAAAGAATGAGCTGGATAAAAAGAACTTCTCAGAACAAGCCTTATGGAGGCTAGGGAGGAGAGGCCCAGGCTGAAGAAAATGATTTTGATTTTGAGAATGAAACTTATGGTGGTGGAGTTTCTTCCAGAACCAGCAGTAACTTCAAGGAGAAAGTGATTTTCAGAACAGAGCTTATGGTGTTGGACCTTCTTCTGAGAGCCAGTGAAAACTTCTTCTGAGAAATTCTGACAACTAGCTAGAACTGCCAAAGATTTCTGAGGGCCAGCAGGAACTGCCAGAGGAAGCATGTCTGTGGTTTCAGTACTTTGTCTATCTGTTTTGGGTTTATATTGATTCCACAAGCAGAAAGTGATTTTGTTAAGGGTACCTGCAATGTATATGAATGTTATTGTGGCTTGTAAAACCTTGTCTTCCCAGGAACAGAAACTGTGAAGGACTTGAGGTGGACTAGACAGAGTGGGCTTCAATGTGGAGCAGGAATTGCATGGAGAGGTGTACAAGAAACATAATTCTAAGCAAAAGATAATCCTTTATTCAATCACCTTTAAGGAGGCAAGACTCCTTAGTTGATACAAAATACAAATGTCAAGTCCTCAACCCATGGGGTGCAATTGAGAAACAATATCATCATTCTTTACTAAGTACTCTCTTAATGGGTAGTGAAAAGTATAAAGGCAATCCACCCCTAGGTCACAAGTAAGTTACAATATCATCTGTCAGGATTAAATACCCAAGGATAAGTCTTTTCATCTTGACTCAAGGCAGGCTCTCAGCTTCCATGGTTCCTCTCCCATGGCTCCAGCTCCTACCTGAATCCACCAAACTGTCACTTGGGTTCAAAGGCAGGCATCTCCCAGTTCCTTGTCCAGTTCCCATTACATATTCAAACTCATAGTGTCCAGTCCACCTCAAGTCCTTCACAGTTCCTCTTCCTGGGAAGACAAGGCTTATCAAAGCCACAATAATACATAAACATTGCTGGCATCCTCTTCAATTCACTTTCTGCCTGTGAAATCAACATAGACCCAAAACAGACAAAGTATTGACTACACAGCCATGCTTCTTCTGGCATCTCTGGGTGGCCCTTGGAAGTCTTTAGCAGCTCTGGCTGGTTCTTGGAAGCTCTCAGCAGAAGTTTTGGCTGTCTCTAAAAGAAGATCCACAATTATAAGCTCCATTCTCAGAATCAAAATCACTTTCTCCAGCCTAAGCCTTTCCTCCTCAGCCTCCACATGGCTAGCTCCAAGAAGTTCTGACACCCGAGCTTGTGCTTTTTCTTATGTAAGGTATTAGTTTCTCCCTGTTCTACTCCTTCCTGTTACATCAGCAATGGTGGTTCCTACCTTTCTTTTTCTTAACAGAGGTTTGATATAATTAACTGGAAACTAAGTGCTAAGTACCTGTTTACTTGCCAGTATAAGGGCATCTTCAAATTCCATTACTATTACAAGTGCCTATCATGGCATTTAATATATAGTAGATACTTAATAAGTGAGTGGTAAATATATGAATAAATGAATGGTCTTTGATCTTCTTATCAAGGCGTCTATCAACACTGAAGAAATTATAGATTCTTGACTTACTAAAGTATTGAAACAAATGAAACCTACCCACCATTAACTGTGGCTGCACATCACATTTGTAATGTGGCAAAAAGGATTGAGGTTACTTGGGTAAAACAAATGGAACATGAACTTGTACTGGATCAGGACTCTGTTGGAAATTGTGATTGATGGTATATATCCCTGTTCAAATATGACCCATGAAATTATTTTAAAAAGGGGCCTGGAGAAACATGGTGGTGGTCAGGTCCATACTCCTATTTTAGTCATTGTTTGAGATATGACAATCAGGTAGTACCACATATAATTTAGTTTCTGGGGTATTTTCTAAGTGCCCTGCTTTAATATGGGAATCACAGAGACAGATTCAAAATAGTAGAGTCCCAGATCTGAGGAAGCAATGATACCAGGATCCTGAATCTCTTTGACTCAACAAAGTTTCTCTGGTGATTTCAAAACTACTCACTTAGCTTAATATTTCCTGCTTCCTTTCATATGGATACATGAATGCTGAAAAAAAAAAAAAGAAGTTAAATTCCAAGTTTGGTTTTAAAATCAGGCTGGGAGCTGAAATACAATCCAGAAAGGAATTTGCTTTCTAAAGAGATTGGATTTGCATAAAATTCAATGCATGGTCTCTGTGGTAATGAAAATAAGTCTTTTTGTTTACATGATAAAATATTTTTATTGTTGTATTTTAATAAAATTAAATTTTAAATAAGGTTATGACATAGGAGGCATAGGAGCATTTGGTTGACATTTGTGAGACAAAGAAGGTAATGGCTAACTAGTCAAAAGGTTTTGAATCACAAGCATATAAAGATATCTAAACCCACATCAGAACTCTGATTAGCCTACAAAGAGGCAGAAATAGTGGAGAAAGCTGTTGTGAGTTGTACAGGTCATTACTGAACTAAAGTGAAGCTGGGATAACTGGTAGCCATAGTTACATGCAGTTTTCTCAATTTCTGGTGGTTAAGATGTGTGCATTTGATATTCTTATTCATCTAAATTTTAAGTGCCATACAAAAATATCATTAACTCCAAATTTAAACTAAAATATACTTTTTATGATAATATATACCTTACTTTAATTGACTCCAATGAAAAGTATATTTGATCTCATTGATAAATACTATTTTATTTTTATTTATATAGTTATAATGCTTGTTTTCATTTGTTGTGTATATATCAGTCTAGACACTTTTTCCTTCCTGATTCAAGAATCTTAAAAATCCTCATATCTATTTAGCACATCACTAAATTGGCAGCCTGACTTGAAGTTGATAATTTGTCTCAGACGCACATTAGATGTATGGCCACAGGGAAGTCACAAACTCACAGTATTTTAAGCAATCATCTAAGAATGGAAGTTACAGACATGTTAACTATCTGTATTAGGGGAGAGAATTTCCATGCCATGAATAATTAGAAATTTGGACTCTACCTATCTATGTTATTTTCTATATAGCCACATGCAAAATGTGGATATTAACATACGTATGTACACACATATATTTTATAGAAAAAAATCTCATTATTCTAACAGTTTGTAAAAAAATCATTTGTTTTTTAAAAAGTAAATTTTTTAAAAAAGTAAAATAAAGTCTCTACATGGACATGCATGTATGTGTGTGCAGTTGTGTGCTGGAAGAGGGCATTGGTTTTTAAAAAATGGTGAATGTGTGTGTCTATGTATGTGTGTGTGTAAGAAATTCTACTCGTATACAGTGGTGAGCACTTCATAATTTTTAGTGGGTGATAATGTTTTGCATGACTAAATGTGATCTGAACTTACATCCATCAAATCCCAAATCCTGTTAACTGATTCACTGAAGAGGCAAAATATTGTCCTATTTTCAGAATGTTTTACCAGCTGACTTGACTTTTATGGTCAACCAGGGAAAAGCTGACACCATAAGTAATCCCTAGATGTGATTTATTCTATAATAAGAGAATTTCAATACACACTCTTGAAGCTTCTTTGAAAACTTTCTAATTATGCTCCTTTGCCACTTATGTTGCTAAATTGGGCAAGGAAAGAACTTCAGAGTGCCAACAGTGCATTTTTAACTACTTCCATTAACTCATTAAAATGAATAGCCTCCACCCTGCTGAACAAAGCACTGGAACTTGCTGGAGCTTGAGGTTACATTGCTTCAGTGGTGATGAAGAGCACCTATGAGCCTTCCCTTACACAAAATATCCCTTTTGCTGGGTGTGATATAAACATAACCTGAATGTGAACTATGTCAGCCCCAGAGCAACCGGACAATAAAATTCAAAGTAGAATTAAATACTATGCAAGAATGAATGTGTCTCTCAAATGAGGGAAAAAATCATTTTAAAGCACAAAAATCTAAGAGATATTCCAAGGGTAAAGGTACTGAATGATCTTTGCTTAGAAAGGCATTACAATGACTGACTGCAGTGACAAGGTTTGCTTATACCATTGCTTGTATGTAGTGTTAATAGAATGTAAGAAAAGCCCCCAGGACATGTGCAGGCTCCCTCTTAAAAATTTAAGTGAAAATATGATGTAAGTAGTAAAGGATGAGAAAGCATGGATGCATTGCTATCTGAGTCGTTGGAAGAAATGTCCATGTTTTCAAGATCCCAGATGTATTGAAATATTGATGTGTTGTCTTTTTCCCTCTCTAAATGAAAGCTTTCACTTTTGACTATTGGAATAAAATGTGAATATCCATTTTCTATGACTCATTAAAAGATTTTCTTTAACATGCAGCAACAATTCATCCTTCAAATCTATCCTTTAAGGGTCAAGGAATGCTGATGCAATTACCTCCTCGTGCTAAAGGATGTTGTAAGCTTAAAGCAATTTGACATAAAAATGTAGAAATGTACTCCTTACCTTGGTATATGTCATGACAACCAACCTTTCATTAAAACCATAACAGGTATTTAAAGTAATTTGTCTCTGTCTTGGCAGGGGTAAGAAATCCCTATTATGCCATCAACTCTCTTGGGCAGAGAAAGTGAGTTTAACAAATTCTCATAGTATGAAACATTCAGAATAATTACAATTGGTTTTCTCACATAACTTTAATTGAAGATCTCAGAGAAAAATGAAGAAATAGCTCTAAATTTCACCTCTCCTCTCCATTGTTCTCTCTTACCTTGGTATTTATATGAATTTCATACTAGAGGTGAAGAATCTAAACTTTGAGCAGGGAGAAGGGAGTTTAGAATTATCGGGATTCTAGACCAAGGTTCATGTTAAAAGGGAACTTCAGTAGTGATCAACCTGGTCTAGATGCTATTTGATATAAGCTTATTTCACCACTCTGTACCCAAGTACCAAGCAAATTCCTCAACTAAGTTGTTATACACAGAGGCCCAGGAAGATGTCCATGGCTCCAAAACTAGACTCAGTTCTATGAGAGTATCCCATTGAGTTTGTAATGCTAGTATAAAACTGTGATTATGTTATTCATTTAATTTAATTCAAAACATATTTCTTAAGCACTTGCCATGGGGAAAGAATCAGGCATAATTTGTGTTTTTTATGTATACTAAAGGCATTTCAGAAAAATTCAGGACAGAAGGTGCTGTTCAGCAAAGAAGGAAAATGAAACAAAATAATTGGGACTAATGACCTATGAGTTGCATTATGTATGGTATAATTGCCTGTGTGTAATAAGACTTATTGGAAAGAAACTAAAATAAAATTGAATGTTTGTGCCTTATCAACTGTTTCAAGAGAAACATTTAGACCCTGCTGACTAAGAAGAGCACATAGAGAAAAGTAATGTGTTGGCCTTTACAGATAAGTGAGAAAGGCAGTCACTAACTAGAGGTATGCCCTTGGGCAAGCAATTTATTCTCACTTTACCTCTGTTTCTTTATCTGGAAAATGGGGAGAATCTAGATTCAAAGATCTTTTGAGTAGTCTCTGGATGGTCATTTCTTGCATTCAGCACACAAATATTATCTCTGTGGGGTAGTTTGGGGAGAAGGGACTGGAGGGGAAGGGAACAGATATTTAAATAATTTCTATTTCATACCAGGCACTTTAGGTGTTAAGTGTTTCTTAAATATTTTTTTATTTGATCCATGTAAGAAAACTGAGAGATAGGTACTGTTATTATTCCCATTTGACAGAAAAGAAAATTGAGAAGAACAGAGATTTAAGTGATTTGCCCAAGTGATATAACTAGTAAGTAACTGAGAAAAAAACTGAATCTCAGGTTTTCCTGACTCCAGGCCCAGCACTCTTTCAATTACAATGCCAGCACTCTCCCTTGCTATTTTATGACTTTGGGAGTAAAACAAAGCTATGACAAACATTGCACCTATAGAATCAGAACAATCCAAATGGAGAATGTTCTTTTATAATGAAAATGAAAGCTGTGAGTGAAGTACATATACCTAGTTGTGTAGGGAAGACAAAGTGAAATATTGACAAAGTTTAAGGGGCCAGAGGGAGTTAATATCACATTGGTCATCAGTTCACTTTTAAAATAGACTTCAAAACTATCCATTCACTTTGAATGTCTCCAGATGACCTCAAATATTTAGAATCTATTCTCTGGCCTCACCTAATCAAAACATATACCTTTTCTTTTCTCAAAATTTTCAAGGGTACCAAAAATCTGAAAGATATAAATATTTCTGTGCCATTCTTTTCATATTTACTGAAATGACTTTTTTGTTTCTTATTTGATAAACTCTGAAATTTTCATGTTTTTGCTCTAATTCAGTCTGAATCTCTGTAACAGTATAGGCAGTGATGTTTTGGTACATGTTAAATAATTATTGACCTGAAAAAAATGTATGCATGACATACTTTTAAATTTAATATGCATTAGTAAATTTTTCATTTGTTTAAGTCTAGAGTCAGACAATCAATAAAACAATAGATTGAATCCTAATTTGGAATGTTTGCTGATTTATCAGATATAATGCTCACACTGAAAATTTAACCATTGATGCATACCAGCTGATCCAAGGTGACTCCAGCACATGCATGAATATTCCATGTTATATATCGCTATTGCATATTTAAATTATATTTGATTCCTCACTGTCTCTGCTCCTTCATATGCAATCTATTATTGAGGCCTCTTGATTTCACCTCTGCAACATCTCTTATATGCCCTTTTTTTCCTCATCTGACATGGATACCGTCCTAGTTCAGGACCTTATCACCCCATGCCTGGACTATTGCAATAGACCAGACTATTTACTGGCAACTGCTGGTGAATTGCCTGCCTCAAGTCTCTCTCTACTTTATTTCATCACTAATTGAGCCACTGAAGGGATTTTTCTAAAGCACAAGTGTGACTATAACACTGCTCTATTCAATAAACTCCAATGGTTCCCTATTGCTTTCAGGATCAAATACAAAATCCTCTATTTGGCATTCAAAGCCCTTAATAACCTAACCCCCTCCTATCTTTCCACTTTTCTGACACCTTCCTCCCTGATACATGCTCTTTGATCCAGTGCCTCAGGTCTGGTTTCTGTTCTTTGAACAAGACACCTCATCTTTCAGCATTGGGTATTTTCTCCAGCTGTCCCCAATATCTATAATGCTTCTCTCCTCAACTCACCTGGTGTAATTCACCTGTCTGATTTCCTTTAAATCCTAACTAAAACCCTATCTCTTACATGAAGTCTTTGCCAATTCTTAATTCTAGTGCCTTCTCTCAATTATTTCATATTTATACCATATAGATCTTGTTTTTGCTTTTAAAAAATTGTCTCCCCCATTGCAATATAAGTTCTTTGTGGACAGGAAATGCTTATTTGAAAGACAACAACTTTACTTCTTCTTGTGTGTTTGAAAAAATTAATAAATGTTTATTGATTGATTGATTGATCATTTCTAGCTAGGGAAAATGTGGTTTGACAAAACAGCATTTGGCTAAGTAAGATGAAGTAAAAAATAAACAAAAAAATCCAGAATCAGCTAGCATAAGTACAGTAAGCCAACACTAATGATCTATTCCTATTTCAAAATCCAAATGGAAAATAGTAAAATGAGGCTAAAGTGCATGTGAATGGGGAGAACTAAACTTGGAAAAATGAGTACAATAGAGTTTTGATTAATGTAAAATATACTGAGAAAATTAAACCAAGCAGTAATGGAAAGGTATTGTATGGAGCAAAGTGTATTGTAGGTATAGCTTTGCTGGGACGGAGTAGCCCACCACCCAAAAAGTCCAGGTCTATGCCCTCAAAATGGTTTGTAGTGGTTTTTGTTTTGTTTTGTTTTTGTAATTTTTCCCCAATTAAAATGTGATATCTTTGAGGGAAGGGACTATGTTTTCCACTTCTTGGCATCTAAGTAATGTCTTAATTAAATGCTTGTTGAGTGAAGAATAGATTGACTCTTTGGAAGGGACAGAATGTGGTAATCATCCCAGCTAATAACAACAGCTCTTCCAATCTTATCTGTGAACATCCTAGAAGACAAATGAAATTACTCCAGAAACAAGAAATGTTTTATACTTAGAAAAGTGACCTGGGTGTTCAAGGACCTTAATGGTATTTTTGGTGGTATTTTATTTGTATTTTAGCCACTGACTAAAGTATATTATTATCATTATCATCATTATCATCATTGTTTTTATTAATATCAATTTTATCTTAAGTATCTTAGTCACAGGTCTTCAAAGGTTATCTCCTTCCTAATACTTACATTATCTGCTATCAGAAAACAAGATAAGAGGTCTCCAGCCTGTTCTTTTTTTTTTCCAGCAAGCTGAAATGTGTATGTGTGATAAAATATCTGGAGCTTCTCCAAGCTGTAAGTAAATTCTAACAAAAGAGAAATATAACAAAGGAAAGATAAGACAGCTTAACAAAACAAAACAAAACACAAAATAACTAAGAATAAGCTTATTGTCTGCTTACCTGCCTACAAATGAACAGGAGTCAAGAGATGATGAGGTCATATAAGCTCGAAAAGAATCAAAGACAGTTAAATCAAATACTCAACTATATAATAGATTAAAACAAAATGCAAGTTGGGATTCATATTTTGGTCCCTTTCATATTGGCTAGATAAACAATTGATCTATGACTATTATTTGTCTATACAGCCATTTGGAATTGCTTTTTGTTATTCTATTCCTGGGACATTGGAAGGTCTGAGAATGAGTAGGATTCCCTGTTAATTATCTTATGATGCAAAACCTAGGAAGCAATCTGTGGCCATTTGAATAACTCTGTACATGTGATTCAAGACTGAGGGCGACTGGGGTGGCTAGGTGGCACAGTGAATAAATCACTGGCCCTGTATTCAGGAGGAACTGAGTTCAAATCCAGCCTTAGACATTTGGCCCACTAGCCACATGACCTTGGGAAAGTCACTTAACTCTAATTGCCCTCCAAAAAGAAGAAAAAGATTGTGGGTGATTGGAGAATTTCTCTAAGGATTTTAGCCCCTTGGTGAAACCTGATGAATGAAACAAAACACACCAACCAACACAGAATAAAGATTGTGTACAAGTGTGTTTTCACTTTTATCTAATTTCTTGTATATAATGGATAACTCAAAAATGAATAGAAACAAAGATGTTTGTATTTCTAACTGATGAATGAAATTTTGCTAACTTTGAGGTCAATGAGAAAAGTAGCATGAGGGAAAGAATTCAGAGGGGGATAATCCTAATGTGGACCTAAACTTTACTGTATAGGACTGTTTCCAGTTTGGCAAAGAAAACTACAATAAATTGCCCCTGCTATAATAAGATGTCAGAGAAATAGAATAGAGATATTATCTCTAAGAAAAGGACCAGAAACTTCATCTTCTGGGAGGTTATGATAAATGTTTGAAAAACACATAAGACAGGAAAAGAAGGTAATAGAAGAACAGGTGTTGCAAATTACTGGTATTTGTCGAAAGTTGTAGGGAAAATTATAGCTTCAACCCACCGAGAGATCTAAGATGCGTAACTTTAAATGACCAAAAAAATAGGGAATATAAGGATCAATCTAGGGCAAAATGTAGAGGCAGTGATTTCAACACACAAAGACATAAATATATGCATTTCTATTCATTTCTGTGTGACTGTGTCAGTAAGATCCTTGAAAATATTAGTGTCCTAAAAGGCCTACTATATTGTAAAACCACAGAATATTAGAGCCGGGAGGTTGCTTAGAGATCTTTCGCAAAGAGTAAACTGTGGTTGGCAAAGTTTAAGTGCCTTTCAGGTAGTTAATAGTAGATCCAGTGTAAACATGTGCATATAGATATATAAAGAAGATAGTAGTAACAAGCTGACATTTATATAATATCCCCTTTATTCTAGGTACTGTGCCAAGTTCCTTACCAAATTTATATCATTAGATACTTATAACAACCCTGATAGTTAGGTGTTATTAATATAACCATTTTACAGAAGAGGAAACTAGGCAAATTGAAGTTAAGTATCTTCCTTAGGTTGTCTAATTCTGGATGGTATAGTACTTTAAGGTTTATGAAGCACTTTACTTACATGAATTCATTCAATTCTCACAGCAGCCTGGTGGGATAAATGCTATTATTACATGTATTTTGTAATTCAGCAAAAAGAGCTTAAGTGTCTTACTCAAGATCACCCAACTTGTAAGTATCTAAAGCTGGATTTGAACTCAGGTCTTCTTGACTCCAGACACAGTGCTCTATACACTGTGCTGCATTATTATATGAGATCTTTATTACATGACATATATATATATATATATATATATTCAAATATATATTCACATCAGGCATTTGTATAATACATACATATATGTTTGTATATGCATAAATGTGTATAGAGAGATACACTTTAATGTATATGTAGAGAATGTTTATGTTAACCATTTTGTTATGGGAATAGTTAATCTAACAAAACATTGAAATAATCTGTTAATATCTAGGGTCTATATATTTATGTAAGATAGAAAAAAATGAAAAGTATTTCTGAAAGGAAAATGGATCAAACTGAAAATCTCTGATTTGGATTCTGTTGTTTCACAAACATTCAAAGGACTGTGTCAGTATACTTGTAATGAGAACAGAAGATGGTTATGTACACATTTTTGTCTTGTAAAGACACCAAATTCATTATTAGATGATAACCAAATTGAGTTCATATAGTTTACCAAAATATGGAATGGAAATTAAGCAAATAGAAATGTACCTGAGATACAAGAAAGAAAAGCAGCAACAATGGGAAACCTTGCAACTCAGGGATCATTCTAATATGGGAAATGAGCAGAACCTTTGCAACAATTCTTTTGAGATGATTTCTATTCCAAGAACTTTTTAAGTTATTCATTCATTCATTCATTCATTCATTCAGTTTATCTGTTCTGTTGTTTGTCTGTCTGTTTAGTTTTCTTTTCTCTTTTTTTTTTTTTGCTTTTTGGAGGGCAATTGGGGTTAAGTAACTTGCCCAAGGTCACACAGCTAGGTTTTTGTTTGTGTGTGCCTTAAGTGTCTGAGGCCAGATCTGAACTCAGTTCCTTCTGACTCCAGGGTCACCACTCTACTTGCTGCTCCACCTAGCCGCCCCTGTTTGTTTAGTTTTCTACAATCATTTCCACAAGATTTTGAGTTACACATTTTCTCCCCCCACCCAAAGATAGCAAAGATACTGGGTAGCCCTTTCACCAATCTCCTCACTTTTATATCCTTCCCCATTCCCTCCAGGTGTGTGCAAGATGGATTTCTGTAATGAAATGTCTGTATACCTTATTTCCCAGTTGCATGTAAACAACACACTTTTTTTTAACATTTGTTTTTGAAACTTTGATTTCCAGATTCTTTCCCTTCTTCCCTCCTCACTCACCCCCACTGGAAAAATAAGCAACTAAATAGAGGTTGTACATTTGTAGTTACACAAAATATTTCTATAGTAGGTATATTGTGAAAGACTAACTATGTTTCCCTCCATTTTACCCAGCCACCAACTTATTCTTTTTTCTACTTTGACCTTCTCCCTTTGCAAAAGTATGTGCTTCTAACTACACTCTCCCCCTGTCTTCCCTACCTTCTGTCATCCCCCCTCATATCCCCTTCTGGCTACTTCCCTATAGGGTAAGATACTCAATAGAGTGTGTATGTTATTCCCTCCTTAAGCCAAATTCAATGAGAGTAAACTTTATCCATTGCCTTTCACCTTCCTGCTCTTCCCATGCATTATAACAGTTTTCTCTTGCCTCTTTTATATGAGATGTCTTACCCTATTCTATTTCTCCCTATTGCCTTGTCTCATTATATTCCTCTCTTACTTCTTAATTTTAAATTTTAGGTATCAAACATTCATATCCAACTCATATTATGCCCTCTGTTTATGTCTACATGTGCACAATATAAACACAAACATATATGCATTTTATACATTTATACAAATACACCCTGCTATACATATATGTATACTGTATATACATATATACAGTATACATATATGTGTATATATACAGTATACATATATGTATATATGCATATGTGTATATATACATATATATGCATATGTGTATATATATATACATATATGTATATATGTGCATATGCATATGTGCCTATATATATTCCCTTCAACTATCCTCATGCTGAGAAAAGTCTCCATTCATTTTTCCATGTAGAAATGTAAATATTTCAAATTTAATAAGTTCCTTAGGGTTTCTTTATCCTGTTTACATTCTCATGCTCCTCTTGCTTCTTGCATTTTACAGATATGTTTTTTTTTTTGACTCTGTGTTTTTCATCGAGAATGCTTGAAAGTTGGGTAGAGTCAAGATGGTGGAGTAGAAACAGTACTTCTGTGGAGCTCCGGCCCACACCACATCAAAATTATGTAAAAGGGGGACTCTGAATGATCTCTGGAGCTCCCAAACCCACAAAATGACGCAGAGAAGCTAACCGCCTGCTTTGGACAGCCTGGAAGCCCGGAAGGGTGTGGCCAGCAAAGGGCTCTGGAAGCTAAGCCCAGGACCAAGTCAATCAGAGGTTTTAGCCCCAGGGCAGCCAGAACAGCAGCTGACTGGAGGGACCCTAGAACACTAGCAGCTGTGGCATTTCCAGAATTATCAACACATAGATGCCTAGGACAAAGTGAGTGGTCAGTGGCCTATGGACTTTGGGACTGGCTGGGAGAATATGTCAGCTTCTTCCACTGAGGGTGAGAAGTCACTGAGGAGCCAGTGCAGCTTGTTCCACATTGCCACATCGGAGCTTCAGCTCTTGGCCTGCAAATTTTAGGGGGATCCAGTGATCAGTCTGGCAGGTAATCACTCTTGCTTTACCAGTCTTGAATCAGGATTGTAGTCTGGGGTGGAGGTCTTACAGTGTGTGACCAGCTTGCCAGAGTGTGGAGGCTTCAGAGAGGCCACCCAAATAATACCTTCAGCACCTGAGAAAACCCCAGAGTTTAGGACAGAAGCTCCCCTGTCTCATGGCAGAGTCCTACTGTGGCAACAAGCTGAAAAGTCAAGAAATTGAGTGGCAACATGCCTAGGCAAAGAAAACAAAATAAATAGAAAAATTCAACGGTAGACTCTTTTGGGGGGGCAAAGAGGATAAAAGCATTGAAGAGTAGGAGTACTGGGAGGTCAGAACTCCTGCACCAAAAGCCCCAAATGAAAATACAAGCTGGTTACAGGCCATAGAGGACCTTAAGTAGCAGATAAGAGAAGTGGGGGAATAATTGGGAAGAAAAATGAGGAAGATGCAAGAAAAGTATGGAATGAAAATCAACAGCCTGACTGAAGAAAATAACCCTTTGAAAAATTGACTAATTCAAAGGCAAGAGAGTCTCAAAAAGGCAATGAGAACAAGAAAGCATTAAAAAGCTGAATTTGCCAGATGGAAGAAGAATCTCAAAAGCTCTCTGAGGAGAATCATTCCTTCAGAAGTAGACTGGACCAAATGGAAGCTAGTGACTTGATGAGAAATCTAGATGCTATTAAGCAGATCCAAACAAATGAAAGAATAGAAGGCAATGTGAAATATCTCATGGGAAAAACCACTGACTTTGAAATAATATTACAAGCAGCCAGGAAGAAACAATTTCAATATTGTGGAAACACAGTCAGGATAGGAAAGTATATAGCAGCTTCTAAAGTGAGGGATCGAAGGCCTTGGGATATGATATTCCACAAGGCAAAGGAGCTGGGATTAAAACCAAGAATCACCTACCCAGCAAAACTAAGCATCATGTTTCAGGGGAAAATTTGGTCATTCTGTGGAATAGAGGACTTTCAAGCATTCTTGAGGAAAAAACTAGTGTGAATAGCAAATTTGACATTCAGACACAAGAAACAAGAGATGCTTGAGAAAGTAAACAGGGAAAATAAATCATAAGGAACTTATTAAAGTTGAACTATTTACATTCCAACATGGAAAAATGATAACTGTAACTAATGAAACATTTCTCAGTATGAAAATCACTGAATAAAGGTATATGGGCATATGAATACATATGTGAATGCGTGTATATATGTTTACAAGTATACATAGAGAGAAGGCAGAGATGTAATTTAATGAGAAGGGATTATACTTAAGGGGTAAAATTGAGAGGTGAGAGAGGAACATAATGAAAGGAGATGGGGAGATACATAATGGGGTAAACTATCTCGTGTAGAAGAGGCAAAGGAAAGCGGTTGCAGGGGAGGGGAAAAACAGGAAGGCAAAAAGGCAAAACCTTATTCTCATTGAATTTGGCTCAGGGAGAAAATGACATACATACTAAATGGGATATCTCATCCTACAGGAGGGGGGGGAAGGGGATGTGGGGAGAGATGATGGAAGGGAGGGCAGGCTCAGGGGGAGAGAAGTTGGAAGCACTCACTTTTGAAAAGGGACATTATCAAAGTGGGGAGTGGAATTGGTGGGTGGTGGTTTAGGCGGAAGTGAAATACAGTCAGTCT
This sequence comes from Gymnobelideus leadbeateri, assembly GCA_011680675.1. Taxonomy (NCBI): domain Eukaryota; kingdom Metazoa; phylum Chordata; class Mammalia; order Diprotodontia; family Petauridae; genus Gymnobelideus; species Gymnobelideus leadbeateri. The sequence goes on along the minus strand of WOXC01006278.1, from coordinate 20,249 downwards.
TTTACAATATATCTACTACAATTATGTTTGCATAGCTACACATATCCAACATATAATGACTTGCTTATCTTCCCAGTAAGGGAGCAAGGGAATTAATCTTGAATTTGAAGTTTTAAGTCAAATACTTTAAAAATATATAAATACTATTAATACTATTTTCCATGTAATTGGGACATAAGATGTACAGGCATTGGGGCACAGAGATTCACCTTGCCCTAATGGCAAAGTCAAAGGGGGCATGGGAGAAGAGATGGGAGAGAGCAGATTGAATGAGGGGATATTCTGGTGTGGTGGGTAGGGAAAAAATGGGGAAATCTGACAGAAATGAATGCTGTAAACCAGAAGTTAATAAAGCATTAAAAGAAAAAAAGAATGCTTGAAAGTTGTGGCAGCTTGGTGGCACAGTGAATAGAGCACTGGCTCTGGACTCTGGAGGACATGAGTTCAAATAGAATTTTGGAGAGGATAGATATGATAGATCTATGGAGAAAACTGAATAGGGATAAAAAGGAATATACTTTCTAGTCAGTGATGCATGGTACATACTCAAAAATTGACTATGTACTAGGGAATAAAAACCTCACAATTCAGATCAGAAAGGCATAAATAATAAATGTATCCTTCTAAGATCATGATGCAATATAAATCATATGAAATAAAGGGCCATGGAAAAACTAATTGGAAATTAAACAATTTAATCCTGAAGACTGAATGGGTCAAATAAGACATTATAGAAACAACAAGTAACTTCTTTCAAGATGATGACAATAATGAGAAAACATACCAAAATTTGTGGGATACAGCAAAGGCTTTATATCCCTGAGTGCATACATGAATCAATTAGAGAAAATGGAGGTCAATGAATTGGGCATGCAATTGAAAAAGCTGGAAATAGAACAAATTGAAAATCCCCAATTTACTACTAAATTAGAAATACTGAAAACCAAAGGAGAGATTAATAAAATTGAAATTAGGAAAGCTATTGAATTCATAAATAAAACTAAGAGCTGGTTTTATGAAAAAAATCAATAGACCCTTAGTCAAGATGATAAAAATAATAAAGAAGAAAACCAAATTGAGGATTAAAAACAAAAAGGGTGAATCTACCTCCAATGAAGAGGAAATTAAAACAATAATTAGGAATTATTTTGCCCAGTTGGATGCACATAAATTTGACAGTCTTAGTAAAATGGATGAATATTTAAAAAAAATATAAGTTGACCAGATTAACTGAAGAGGAATTAAATTACTTAACCCCATCTCAGAAAAAGAAATTGAACAAGACATCAGTGAACTCCCTAGGAAAAATCTCGAGGTCCAAATGGATTTATTAGTTAATTCCATCACACATTTAAATGAACAATTTTTTCCAATACTCTACAAACAATTTGGGGAAGTTAGCAAAGAAGGAGTCTGACCAAACTCTTTTTATGATACAAATATGGCACTGATGCCTAAATTAGGAAGAGATAAAACAGAGAAAGAAAATTATAGACCAATTTCCCTCATGAATATAGATGCAAAAATTTTAAATAAAGTACTAGCAAAGGGACTACAGCAACTTATCAAAAGAATAATACACTTTGATCAGTTAGTATTTATTCCAGGAATACAAGGATGGTTTAATATTAGGAAAAATATCAGTATAATTGATCATATCAACATTGAAATTAGCAAAAACCACATGATTATATCAGTAGATGCAGAAAAGGCTTTTGGTAAAATACAACATCCATTCCTATTAAAAATATTAGAAAATATATGGATAAATCTAGCCTTCATTAAAATAATAGGTAGCATGTATTTAAAGTCATCAGCAACTATTATATGTAATAGGAATAAGCTAAAAGCATTTCCAATAAGATCAGGGGTAAAATAAATTAGGCAAAGAAAAGACCAAGCTATCACTCTTTATAGATGATATGATGATATAAATAGGGAATCCTAGAGAATCAAGTAAAAAACTTCTTGAGGCAATAAATAAATTTGGTAAAGTTGCAGGATATAAAATATATCCACAAAAAATCCTCAGCATTCCTGTATATTTCTAGTGAAATTGAACAACAAGAGATAGAAACAGAAATCCCATTTAAAGTTAATATAGACATTATAAAGTATTTGGGGAACCACCTGGCAAAACAAACCCAGTACCTATATGAACACAACTACAAAATACTTTTGAAGAGGGAAGGGTGATAAGGAGGGGGGGAGGGTAAGTGGTTCTGCCAGGGAAACCTCTCCTGGCATCCAGTCTGGAAGGAATTCACCAGGCTCAAGCAAACTTTGAAGCCGAAATTGTAAAGTTTATTGTTACGCTGTAGAGAACAGCGGGCTAGATTCTTATGGAACCTGCAAACTCGCAGAGGCCGCAGACATAGTTTTAAGGGGTCAGTTATGCTAACTAGGTGAGTAAGGGTGGGATCAGGGAGGAGTTAAAGAGTGGTCAGTGCTCAAAGGACCATACACTTTTAATATCAACTGTGCAGGTGTATTGCCCATGATTCACTGGGAAATAGCTCAAGCAGGGCTAGCTGGAGGTGTGGTTCTAGGCCTGATACATCACTAAAGAGTGCCCAGTCTGCCACCCACCAAGGTCATCAGAGACAGTGTGGGTCTATAATTGACTAAGGAGTTACCCTATAGATAAGGTATTGAAGAATTTCTGGTGGGGCTGGCCACTCTAACTAAGGGAGATAACATTTACATAACTTATTGTTTCAAACAGAGATAAACAGGTCATGAGTTGTTGCTGGGCAGAGTGCTGGAAGGGGGGGTGGAAATGTGACCTTACAGACTGCTTTTACAAATTGATTTTACAGACATAGATCCCAAAGCACCCCATTTACGAACTGATGTTACAGATTGATACTACAGACATATATACATCACAAGGACCCCATCACTTTCACACAAATAAAATCAGATATAACTAATGGGAAAAACATCAATTGCTTGTGGATGGGTTGAGCTAACATAATAAAAATGACAATTTCTCCTAAATTATATTATATATTTAGTGCCATGCCAATCAATTCACCATAAAACTATTTTGGATAGCAATCTGGAATTATAAGGGCTATAAATAATTTCATACCCTTTGAACCAGCAATACCACTTCTACTGTTGTATCCCCATAGCATCTCTTTTTGTGGTGGCAAAGAATTGGAAATTAAAGGGGTGAACTTCAATTGGGGAATGCCTGAACGAGTTGTGGTATATGCATGTAATGTGATACTATTGTGCTATAGGAAACGAGGAGCAGATGGACTTCATATTACCTGGAGAAGCTTATATGAACAGATGATGAGTGAGAAGAGTAGAGCCAGGAGAAATTTATACACAATTACAGACACAACATATGTGTGACAACCAACTTTGATAGACTGGACTCTTCTCAGCAATGCAGGGTTATAAGTCATCCTCAAAAGACTCATGATGGAGAGATGTCTACCTCAAGAGAAAGAACTGTTTGAATCCAGATTGAAGCAAACTACCTGCTCTTTTTATTTTTCTTGTTTGCTTTTGTTTCCTCTTTCCCAGTGTTCATTCCATCTGATAATATCTTTCTTTATAACCTGAATAATGTCTAATGTGAACATATTTACAGATCCTATAATTGATTTTATGCTGCCATGTGGGGGAAGTGAAGAGCGGGAGAGAGAATTTGAAAACTTAAGGAACTGTGGAACTGAATTTTGTTAACTAAAATTAAACAAATTAATAAAGAAAAAATTTAAAAAACAATGACAACAATAAATAAGTGCAGGCTTCTAACTACTCTTCCACATCAACATTCCTTCCTCTCCATCATACCCCCCTCTCATTCCCTTCTCCCCTACTCTCCTGTAGTTCAAGATACCCAATTTGGTGTGTATGTCATTCTCTCCCTAAGCCAAATTCAATGAGAGTAAGTTTGAACCATTCCATTTTGCCTTGCTGTATTTTCCCTCCATTGTAGCAGTTAGCCCTTGCTTCTTCTATATGAGATAATTTAATCTATTCTGTCTCTACCTATCTCCTCTCATTATATTCCTCTTTCAACTCTCTCACTTCTCAATTAAACCTTTCAAATATCATCCCTTCCTATTCAGTTGATTCTGTGCCCTCCCTATATACATACACCTATGCACATATATACCCAATCACATATGTATTTGTATGTACATATATCCTCATACATAGACATTTATGTGTATATATACATTCATACATACATATATATACACACACACATATATACACACATTTATATTCCCTTCAATTATCCTCATATCGAGAAAAGTTCTATAAGTTACAATTATATTTTTATAAGTTACAATTATATAATTTCCATGTAGGCACATAAATATTTCAATATTGATATTGTCCTTATGATTTCTTTTCCCTGTTTACCTTCTCATGCTTTTCTTGCTTCTTGTATTCGAATGTTAAATTTTCTCTTCAACTCTGATTTTCTCATCAAGAATGGTTGAAAATCATCTTTTTCATTTAATGACTATATTTCCCCTTGAAACATTATACTTAGTTTTCCTGAGTAAGTGATTCTTGGTTTAATCCTATTTCCTTTGACCTCCAGAATATCATATTCCAAGCCTTTTGATCCCTTAATGTAGAAGCTGCTAGATCCTGTATTAACCTCATTATATTTCCAGAATATATGGCATGTTTCTTCTTGGCTTTTTGTAATATTTTCTCCTTAATCTGGGAACTCTGGAACCTGGTATAATTTTCCTAGGAGTTTTCTTTCGGGGACCTTTTCCAAGAGTTAATCAGTGAATTCTTTCAATTTCTATTTTGCCCTCTGGTTCTAAAACATCAGGGAAATTTCCATGAGAATTTCTTGAAGGATGATTTTTAGGTTCTTCTTTTGATCATGATTTCAGATGATTTTTAAATCATCTCTCTTGGATTTATTTCTGATGATTTTTAAATCATCTCTCTTGGATCTATTTTCCAGCTCAGTGGTTTTTCCAATGATATATTTCACATTGCCTTCTCTTTTTTCATTAGTTTGGATCTGTTTAATACTATCTTGCTTTCTCGTGAAGTCATTAGTTTCCATTTGCTCCAATCTAATTCTGATGGAATAATTCTCTTCAGTGAGCTTTTGAAATTCTTTCTCCATCTGACAAATTGAGCTTTTAAGGCATTCTTCTCCTCATTGCCTTTTTGGACCTCTTTTGCCATTAGAGTTAGTCTATTTTTCAAGGTGTTATTTTCTTCAGTCAGGTTGTTGACTCTCTTTTCATTATTTTCTTGCATCATTCTCATTTTTCTCCCAAATTTTTCATCTGCTTTCCTTACTTGATTTTCAAAATCCTTCTTGAGCTCCTCCATTATGTGCAACCAATTCATATTTTCTTAGAAGCTTTTGGTACAGGAGTTTCGCTTGCTTATGTTGCCACTCAATTGCTTGAATTTTGAGCTCTTTTGCACAGTAGAACTCTGCTTTCAGAGGGTAGAGCTTTGTCCCAAATCACTGGATTTTTCACATCTGCTGGAGCTATTACAAGGTCACTGTCTCTGCAGTCCCCCCCAAACTCTGACTCACTGGTCACACACCTCAGGACCACCAGCCAAAATCATGATCCTGATCCAGGCAGGTTAAAGCAAGAGTGATTACCCTCTGCGTTTTCACTTGGCCCCCCCCCCAAGATTTGTATGCCACAAACTCTGAAGCACCTATGTGGAGGCTGCAGTAGGGCTGCCCCAACTCAACCATTTCTAGCTCTGGCAGCAGGAGCTGCACAGCACCTACTTCCCCCCCAGTTCCAACTGTGTTCTACACTGACCTCTCACTTTTTCTTTGGCATTTATGGCTTGATAATTCTTTAATCTGCCAGTCCTTCTGGTGATCCACTCTCCAGAAGTCAGCTGCAGTAGATGTTTGGCACTTCCTTTTGGCTAAAACCATGGGCTCATGTGGGCCCGTTCTAGGCTACCAGTGCACCATGATGGACTCCTCCTGTCCATCTGCCAAGCGGCCTTCAGCAGGAGACTTGCTTTCTGTCTCCTTGTGCGTTCTGTAGCTCTAATATTTGTTTAGGGTCATAATGTTTAAGTATTTGAGGTGGTTATAGGGGGAGCTCCCAGAGTTTTCCTTTTTTGTGCTGCCATCTTGGCTCTTCCCCTTGAGTTAATCTATTTTTAAGGTGTTATTTTCTTCAGTAATTTTTATGTATCCTTTGGCAGGCTGTTGACTTACTTTTCATAATTTTCATACATCATTCATATTTCTCTTCCCAATTTTTTACTCCACTTCCCCTTCTTGATATTCAAAATTGTTTTTGAGCTTTTCCATGGCTTATAAGAAGTTCATGTTTTTCTTGAAAGCTTTTGATCCTGGAGTTTTGACTTTGTTGCCTTCTTCTGGTTCCATGTTTTAATGTTTTCTGTCCCCAAAAGAAGGATTCTATGGTACGATTGTGCTTCCTATCCTCTGAATGGTTGCTTGATCCCCCTACAATCTATAGGCCAGGAGCTCCTAAGGTAGCCGCATGGCAGGGGCTGTAGCTGCACCACCTCTGCCACCTCTTGCCCTAGGGGCAGGGACTGTACTGTGCTCTTCTGTCGCCCAGTTCCAAGAAAGTTCCCAACTGACCTTTTACTTTCTCTTTGACATTTATGGATTGACAAGTTTGGAAACCACCACAGCCACTGGTGATTCACTATCCTGCATTCTGCTCTGGCCAGTATGTGCCACTGGCTGTAGCTGCCCTGAGGCAAGGACTGCATGGCTCAACTGGTACTTACTCAGCTCCAAATTTGTTTCAATCAACCCTTACTGTTGGCCTGCCAGGCTGCCTTCAGGGGGAGATCTGTTTCTCTCTCTCATTTTGTGGGTTCTGTAGCTCTAAAATTTGTTTAGAGTCATATTTTATATACATACACAATTGGGTATTTTACCCTACAGGAAAGTATGGAGGAAGGAGATAACAAGGGATATAATAGAAGGGAGGGTCGATAGGGGGAAAAGGTAGTTAGAAGCACATACTTTGAAAAGGGACAGAATTAAAGTAGAAAATAGTATAAGTGGTGGGTAGGATAGGATGGAGGGAAATACAGTTAGTCTTTCACAATATAACTACTATGGAAATGTTTTATGTAACTACACATGTACAACCTGTATTGTATTGAACATCGCCCTAGTGGGGGTGCTTGAGGAGGGAAAAATGGACAGAATCAGGAAATAAAAGATTTAAAAAGAAATGTTAAAAATTTTTAAATAGTTTTACACGCATCTGATAAATAAGATATATACACACTGGGAACAGAAATCCATCTTTCCCCGCTATAAAATTAGATGGTTTATGGAGGAGGATATAAGATAGAGAACAGATTGGGGAAAGAGCTATTCAGTAGGCTCACTATCTTGTGGTGGGGGGAAGGGTAAAGATGGGGAGAAAATTTGTAACTCAAAATCTTGTGGAAATGAATGTTGAAAACTAAAAAGAAATAGAAAAAAAGAAATATTGGAAAAACCCTGAGACCAAGAATTTTCCATGTTTCAACTTTCACTTCTTGTCTTTAGGATTAATCTATGCCAAAGGTCACAATGAGTGTTTAAAACTACAAAGATAAATTTAGGTGTGACTTTAAAAAAAGTTGTGATACCTTGACATCAAGGAGCTCAAAACCCCTAATCCTTGGAAAGCCTTAGCTTTTCTCATTCTGATTATTGATTGGATTGAAACCTTGTATTTTAAGTTTAAATGAACAAATATATCTATCTCATTCGATCAATAATTTTTTCATTAAAAAAATAACTTTAGTTTACCTAATTTTAGGGACTATGATCTGGTCCTATCTGAAGAGAGAGGTAAGAAAGATGTGTGGAGGGGGCGGAGCCAAGATGGTTGAGTAGAAACAGCACTTCCAAGGTGCTCCCCACCACACCACTTCCAAACGTTGTAAACGGTGAACTCTGAACAACTTCTGGAGATCCAGCACCCACAGAAGGACACAGAGAAGCTAACCTCCTGCTGAGGACAGCCCAGCAGCCCTGCAGGGAATGGCCAGTGCAGCACAGCGCAATGCTCTGGGAGCCAAGCACAAGGCTCTGGGAGGTCAGTAGCCGGCTGGAGGGACTGCAGAACACCAGCAGCTCTGGCTATTAAAGAATTATCAACACAGATATGCCTAGGACAAAATGAGAGGTTAGTGCCCTATGGACTTTGAGAGCAGTATTTGGGGAACGCGTTTGGCTTCCTCCCCTGGAGGCAAGAAACAGCTGAGGAGCCATGGAATAGAAGCCATTTTGCAGCTTCAGTGGCAGCTTCAGTTCCTGGTCTGCAAACTGTAGGGAGATCCAGCAATCAGTCTGGGGGTTAATTGCTCTTGCTTTAACCTACTTGGATCTGGATTGTGGTCTTGGGGGGAGGTCTGGGGTGGGTATCCAGCTTGCCAGAGCATATGGAGGCTTCAAAGAGGCCACCCAAATAATACCTCTGGCAGTTGTGCAAACCCCAACAATTGGGACGGAAGCTCCCCTGTCTGGTGGCAGAGTCCTACTGTAGCAAATATGGTCATTCAGTGGAATAGAGACCTTTCAAGCATTCTTGAGGAAAAAACCAGAGTTGAATAGAAAATTTGACATTCAGACACAAGAAGCAAGAGATGCTTGAGACGTTTATCAGGGAAAAGAAATCAAAAGGAACTTATCAAAGTTGAACTACTTACATTCCTACATGGAAAAATAATAACTGTGACTGATGAAACATTTCTCATTATGAAAATAATTGAAGAAGGGTGTATGGGCATATGAATACATATGTGAATGTGTATATATATATATGTTTCATGTATACATGGATAGAGGGCACAGGTTGAATTAGTTGGGAAGGGATGATACTTAAGGGGTGAAGTTAAGAGGTGAGAGAGGAAAGTGACAAGAGGAGATGGGGAGAGACAGGGTAGGGTAAACTATTTCATGTAGAAGAGGCAAGGGGAAGTGGTTGCAGGGGAGGGGAAGAACAGGAAGGCAAAAAGGTAAAACCATATTCTCATTGAATTTGTCTCAGTGAGAGAATGACATACAAACTAAATGGGATATCTCACCCTGCGGAGATTAAGGGGAAGGGGGATAAGAAGGAGGATGATGGAGGGGAAGGCATTCTGTGGGGAGAGGAGGTTGGAAGTACCCACTTTCGAAGAAGGACTGGACCAAAGTAGGGAATGGACCAGGTGGGGGGTGGGATGGGTGGGAGGGAAATATAACCAGTCTTTTATAATATTATCTACTCTGGTAATGTTTTGCATAGCTGTACATGTACAACACATACTGAATTGCTTATCTTCCAAGAGGGAGTGGGTGAAAAGGGAGGAAGGGAATGGATCTGAAATTCAAAGTTTTAAAATTAAATGTTTCAAATATATATAAATGCTATTATTAATACTATGTTGCATGTAATTGGGAGATAAGATGTGCAGGCATTGGGGCACAGAGATTCACCTTGCTCTAATGGAAAGGTCAAAGGGGGTATGGGAGATAGCAGAATGGATGAGGGGATATCTTGTGGGACTGCTATTCTGGGGTGGTGGGTAGGGGAAAATAGGGGAAAAATTGTAACTCAAAGTCTGTCTGAAATGAATGATGTAAACCAGAAGTTAATAAAGCATTTGTTAAAATTAAAAAAAAGAAAGATGATTGGAAAATGAGTTAACCTGGTCAGGAGATGTGCCTAGGAATGCTCAGCACTAGATTTTTCTGTTGTCTAATGGCATGTGGAAGAGGACTTTCCAGAGGTCTTGTTCAACACTATGTTTTCCCCATTGCTATGGGTTCTAGAAGCTCCTTAAGTAAAATACAGCCCCCACCCTTTTCTTTCTGTCTTTTTTTAAATAACAATCATAGTCTTGGTTTAGTTGGCATCCTTGGATCTTATGTAATCAATTGGATAAAAAAGTTTCTCTGTCAGAGATGTCTCTCACCACTGAGGATCCATTGACTTCCTTTTATTTTCAATTGCTAGTCTTGTTAATTAATTAATCAAGTGCAGTTTTCTTTGTTGCAGATTTTCATTGCAACATCAGACAAAAAGGGCATACACTTCAACAATCACCAAAATGCATCACCATTAGTCACAGAAAATACTCAGAATCATGTCAATGTTATGAACTTTTAGGATCATCACAGATTTCACAAGTACTTTTATAAAAAAAAAAACAACGTTCTTACAATGAGATGTGTTATTATTTGTTAATTTTAAAAAGAAGATGTAGCAACATATCTACTTTTTTCTGTCAGTCTGAACTAATGAAGCCCTTAAAATTGCTTACAATTTATGGTCATAAGATTTAGAGCAAAAAAAGATTTACAAATCAGATAAATTGAAGCCCCTATTTTCCAAATGAAAGAATTGAAACATAGAGAGTTTAAAAGTAACTTCTGCAGTCAGAGAATCTGAATCACAGATATTTGGAGATGGAAGGGATACCAGCCATCTTCTGGTTCAACTTATAGCAAAAAAAGAAACTCCATCATATGTCCAAATTGTGAACATCCAATCACTGTGAGAAGAACTCCAATGAGGGAAACTAATTATTTTGTCAAAAAGTTCATTTAATTTTAGTACATTGCCATTAGGAATGTTTTCCTGACAATAAACTAAATTAAAAATTTGCTTTAAAAAATTCCCACCCATTTGTCTTAGTACTATCATATAAGGAAATAGTAGTATTTTCATTAGTACAATACTGAATTCTGAAGGAAATAGTATGGGTAGAATTTCATAAATTAACAAGAAAATTATCAATTTATCAAGAAAAACATAAATGTGAGCTATCATTTTATTTTGACTGTGCATCCTTCCACATAACAAGTATTAAAATAAATGATGTCACATCCCCCTTGTGTCTTCTCTGCTCCATATTAGCAAACCTTTTATTTTTTCAACTGATCCTCATATGCCATAAACATAAGTCTCTTCACCATCTTGATTGAACTCCTCTAGACTTTATTTTTTCAATGTCCTTACTAAACTATTGAGCCCTAAACTAAAAATAATACTGCACAGTCTGCCCCCAAACAGGGTATATAAGGATTATCAACTCCTTATTCTAGAAAAGCTACACTTCTCTTAAGGTAGCTGAGGTTTGCTTTAACATTTTTGGTTCTCCCATCACTCTGCAGATACATCTTGAACTTTCATCCCATTAAAACACTCAAATCTTTTCTATTTTTTAGATAAACTTATAACTGCTTGCCTCCTGCCATCTTGAACTCAAAACAATGTGTTTTAAAATAAAGTTTATGATAGAACATTTAATTTTAATGAATTCCACTTTACTTCATCTCAATATCCTAAGCTGCCAAGAATTTTTCAGATTCTGTCATTTGTCATCCTGTACTTTAGTTATTTCTCCAAGTTTTATATTATCCACACATTTATTAAGCATGCCATTTATGCCTTTATACAATTAATTGATAGGAATGTAGTATAGCAAATATATCCAAGAAATCCTTGGGGCATTCACTTGGAGAGCCTTTGTCAAATTAACATTGAAACTGTAACAGCTATGCCTTGAAAAAAAAAGGCATTCAATAAGTCCCTAATCAATCTAATATTATATAGTATAGTAATAGTATAGTAATAGTTCTTGTTCATATCTCATTAGGTCATAGATTTAGAGCTGGAGAAGTACTTAGATGTCCACTTCATTCTTCAGATAAAGAGAATGAGGTTGAGAGAAGTTAAATCATTTGTACAGGGTCTCACTGCTAGTAAATGTTTAGGGAATAATTGAAATTTAGGACCTCTTGTCTTTCCCACTGTGTAACTTCTTGATTTAAAGAATAAGAAGAATATGAGAAATGTCATCAAATGTTTTGCTAAAGTTTGAGTAAACTATAAGTATTTATCTTAAATATCAGCTTAGTAACCCTGAAAAATAGTTAGTTTGGCATGCATGAACTCTTTTTAATGAATATAGGTTATCCATATGCAATTATGTAAAAAATAATTCCATAGCAGTCTGTCCTTTCTTAAAAAAAAAGTTTTAACTACTGGGTGGCATATTCTAATTGTCAATTTCATCATACCATGTCTCCATGATGAGCTCAATTTTGTGTTCTTGCATTTGGAACTCTAGCTCTTCTTGCTTATTGCCTTAACTTTGAGAATTTGTTTAGCCATATACTTAAAGATATGCATATGCACGCATGCGAACACACACATACACACACACACACACACACACACACACACACATACACAAACCCCTATACATAATTTTACTGGTGGCTTTTATTTTTCACATTATTTCTTTTTCAAATTTATCTCTATAATTCCTTCATAGCTTTTTCTATAGAACAAGTCCTCTCTTGCCCTATCTTATTCTCATGACCTTCATTTTCAGAATTTTAGAAGGTCTAATGGTAGTAACTTGCAAAGGTGGATTCAAGCTTGCCATTCATTAATTCCAAATCCACTGTTCTTTGTATTCCTACGTTGCCTACATTTTGTGCTCATATGTAACACATATTACCTAAAGGCTTTATGGGTGAGAGACCCCCAAAGGTAGAATTAGAAACATGTATGTAAAAAATTCAATTCTATCCTCATATCCAGAAGAATTACTTGCTGTTACTTTATTTATTCAGGGCATAATTATTATTCTAAATTGGTTCAAAATTATTTACTTACTTTCTTAGGGGATTCCCCTAACAAAATGTTTCCAAAGCATACTGATTTTTTTAAAATTGTGGTCATTGTTCATTTTGTTTTGACACAGAATATTTGGTCAAAACTTCTGGAGGGGTGTAGTCAAGATGGTGGAGTGGAAACAGGACTTCCACTGGGATCCGTCTCCCACCACCTCCAATTCATGTAAAAGGTGACTCTGAAAAAACTTTGGAGCTACAGAACCCACAAAATGAAACAGAGAAGCTAACCTTCCACTGAGGAATGCCTGGCAGGCTGGCAGGGAGGAGCCAGAACAGCAATCTAGAAGTCAACCCGAGGCCCCTTCAAGACAGAGGTTTTAGCTCCAGGATGGGCCTGACAAGCAGCTGGCAGGAGGGAATTCAGATCATAAGAAGCTGTAACAGTTACCAGAATTATCAACCCATAGATGCTAAGGACAAAGTGAGAGTTCAGTGCAGTGTGGACTTTGGCATCCAGTAATTTGGGAGTGCAGTTGGCCTTTATCCCCTGGAGGGAGAAGATGCTGAGGCACCACAGCCATGCTTCCACCACCACATGGCAGCTTCAGCTCTTGGCCTGAAGACTGTAGAGGGCCCAAGTGACCAGTTTGAGGGGTAATTGCTTTTGCTTTAACCTGCTTGGATCTCGATTGAGGTCTAGGGTTAAGGTTCTGCAGTGTGAGACCCACTTGCCAAAGCATATAGAGGTTTCAGGGAGGGCACAGAACTAATACCTCCAAGAGCTGAGAAAATCCCACCATTTGGTATAAAGCTCCCCTGTCTGGTAGTAGAGTTCTACTGTGGCAAAAATGCCAAAAGCCAAATAATTGAGTGTCAACATCAGTATATAAGGGGAAGCAAAGCAAACAGAGGAATCCAACTTTAGTCTCCTAATTTGGGGACCAAAAGGATCAAAGATTGGAATAGGAGGAAGATAGTGAAGTCAGAACTCCTGAACCAACATCTTCCAAGAAAAAATATGAGCTGGTTACAGGCCACAGAAGAGCTTAAAAAGGATTTAGAAAATCAGATAAAAGAAGTGGAGGAAAAATTGGGAAGAGAAATGAGCAAAATGCCAGAAAATTATGAAATGGAGTCAACAACACGACTGAAGAAAATAACACCTTAAAAATAGACTAACTCCAATGGCAAAAGAGGTTCAAAAAGGCAATGAGGAGAATGCCTTAAAAATCTGAATTTGCCAGATGGAAAAAGAATCTCAAAAGCTCACTGAATAGAATCATTCCTTCAGAATTAGATTGGAGCAAATGGAAGCTAGTGAGCATATGAGAAATCATAATACTATTAAACATACCCAAACAAATTAAAAAAAAATAGAAGGCAATGTGTAATATTTCATTGGAAAAACCACTGACCTTGAAATTTGATCCAGACATGTCCTCATTGGTTTAAAAAAATTGATCCAGGAAAGACAATTTTAAAATTATTGGACTTCCTGAAAGCCATGATAAAAAATAAAAAAGAACCTGGAAATCATCATTCAAGAAATTCTCAAGGAAAATTACCCTGATGTTTTTTAGAACCAAGGGGCAAAACAGAGTTTGAAAGAATCCACCAATCACCTCTTGAAAAATATCCCCAAAAGAAAACTCCTATGAATATTATATCCAGGTTCCAGAATTTCCAGATCAAGGAGAAAATATTGCAAGCATGCAGAAATAAACAATTTGAATATTGTGGAAACACAATCAGGATAACACAGGATTTGGAAGCTTCTACACTGAGGGATCAAAGGTCTTGGAATATAATATTCTGGAGGTCAAAGGAGCTGGGATTAAAGCCAAAAAATCACCTACCCAGAAAAACTGAGTATCATATTTCAGTGGAAAATAAAGTCATTCAATGGAATAGAGAACTTTCATTCATTCTTGGTAAAAAAAAAAACAAAAACAGAGTTGAATAGAAAATTTGACATTCAGATACAGGAAGCAAGAGAAGCCTGAGAAGGTAAACAGGGGAAAGAAATCATAAGGAACTTATCAAAGTTGAACTATTTATATTCCTACATTCCTCCTATTATAAAAATTGCAACTTAGGTAACTTTTCTCAGTATGAGAATAATTGAAGGGAATAGAAATATATGCACACATATATGTCTATATGGGAGTGAATATGGACATATGAATACATAAGTGAATGTTTATATGTATATGTATATATATATGTGTGTGTGTGTGTGTGTGTGTGTGTGTGTGTGTGTGTGTTTGTGTGTACAGGTATTCATAGATAGAGGGCACAAGACCAGTTTAATGGGAACGGATGATACTTAAAAAGTGAAATTAATAGGTGAGAGAGGAATATAATGAGAGGAGACGGGGAGAGACAGATTGAGGTAAACTATATCATATAGAAGAGACAAAAGTAAATGGTTACAATGGAGGAGAAAAACAGGAAGTCAAAAGGGAATGGATCAACCTTATTCTAATTGAATTTGGCTTAGGGAGGGAATGACATACACACTAAATATGGTGTCCAACTCTGCAGGAGAATAAGGGGGAAGGGGATGAGAGGGGGTACGATGGAAAAGAGGGCAGGCTGGGGGAGAGGGAATTTGGAAGCACCCACTTTTGAAAAGGGACATAATCAAAGTAAAGAATAGAACAAGTGGGCGGTGGGATAGGAGGGAGGGAAATGTCGTTAGTCTTTTACAATATATCCACTATGGAAATGTTTTGCATAGCTACACATGTACAACCTAAATTGAATTGCTCATCTTCCCAGTAAGGGTGGGTGACAAGGGAGGAAGGGAAATGAATCTGGAATTCAAAGTTTTAAAATCAAAAGTTTAATATATATGCATATGCATATATATACATATATATATATATATACTGTTATCAACATTATTTTGCATGTAAATAATGCCATTTTTTATTCTTTTTACAGGAAGAAAAAAGTTAATATAATAACTAGTTTGGAAGAACAATAATTTTCTCATTCCATGGCACTAGGTAAGCTCTTCTTGGACAACACCCCTCCTCAACATTACTCTCTCTTTCAACCCCAAGAGGAGAAACTCCAGGTTGTTGATCACTCTCTATTATACTGGGCCAGAATTCTGAAAATCAAAGACCTTTCCTTCCCAGTTTCTTAAACTGTGTATGTCTTATCCTGTGTATATTTTACTGAGGTGCTTGCTCCAGCAACAAAAATGCTGTTTAGAACCAGGAGAACATACATGCTTTGTGCACTGTGGACAAGATCATCATATCTGGGAGAAAGGATCACACTGACTGTGGTAATATTTAGAATTGATGGTGTAATTTCTAACTAGTCCATATGTACATGGTACTATGATTTTAACCTAGTGTTAAATTGGGAGGGGGCAGGTAGGCAGAAGGATACATACTAGGGAACAGGATTTCTCTAGGAGTTTAGATGCAGTCTTTATTTCTATTGGAGTTTCCTCCATGGATAACATTGAAAATATAGAAATGATGATTTTCATATTTTCAAAAGATTTGCAGACATGAAATCATTCAAGGGAACCATGAAATGCCTAAGGGAATCTCAAAAGAAATGGAGAAAAATAATTTTCCACAATTTTATGTGTTTCTAATACAAATTCTTCCCACTTGCCAGAATTTTAGAAAACTCATAGCAATGTGTTATCCACAAAAATTTTAAGATATCATTGTATTTCTGACTTGTTTTGTATAACTATGACAGGTAACAAAACAAAGATCAAAGGATATTATTTTATGCTTAACTGCCTGTGTAATCTGGGGCATGTGACCTAAACTCTTTGGATCTCAACTTTGCCATCTGCCCATTGCTTGAGTTAAAGTAGATGAACTTTGAGATATTTTTTCTATGATGCTTAGGTAACAGGAGAAGCAGAATAGCATAATTCAGTATTTCTCAAGCTTCCTGGTCTGAAGTCCCCTTTACACTCTATTAGGAAAACTCCCTCCTAATAATTTTTCTTCATGCTGGTTATATCTAACAATATTTACTATATTAGAAATTAATTGGTATTCTTTATAAGAACAGTTTGAACATTTTGACATTTTGGAAGAGTCTTGGGGTCAATAAAATGTTCCCAGAATATCCTTTAAGACCCATTGACCTCAAATCCAGAATGAACTGTGATCAAGTCTTTCCTCTGACGTGTTTTAGCTGTGTGACACTTGAGCAAGTCTCTTATCATCTCTGTGCTTTCATAACTCACTAAAACTAGAAGCACAATGGCATTTATCCTAGCTTTATTGATAATAACTAAGTCTTTTGCTCATGGCTTATTTATGTAATGCAAACTAAGATATATCTGAGGAAAATGAGAATGACAGACTATCTAATGTCCACATATGGAACTATTTTTAAAAAAGTATCTCCCCAAAACAGCAATACCAAGCAAAATCAATATAAAATATGGCATCTTTTGAGGAGACAGTTCTTGGGTCTCCCTAAGCTTATGATTATAAACATTTATTTCTTCCTTTTTTTTTTTTTTTTTTGCTTTTTGGAGGGCAATTGGGGCTAAGTAACTTGCCCAAGGTTACACGGGTAGGTTTTTTTTGTTTGTTTGTGTGTGTGTGTGTGTGTGTGTGTGTGTGTGTGTGTGTGTGTGTGTGTATGTAAAGTGTCTGAGGCTGCATCTGAACTCAGGTCCTTCTGACTCCAGGGCTGATGCTCTACTCACTGAGCCATCTAGCCACCCCTAAACATTTCTTTCTTAAAGAGAACCATGTATGACTTCAAAGTTGAAAAGGCCACAATTATGCCACAATATTTTTTTCATAATTACATGGATGATATTGAGTCATATGGATCCACAAAAAAAGAAAATAACTAAAAAATTCAATTTTATGAAATCTCTCTCCAATGATATCAAAATATCATTTTCCCAATTTGGAGTTCAAAAGTTTCTGACCTCATATGTCAAATGGAATCAAGGGACAAACACACTTACAAATACATTAGACTCTTTCAGGTAAGTCATATCAAGTGTCTAAATTGTCATGAAGTCTACTTGTATACACAATTTTGTTTAAAGCAATGAACACCTATGCAATTCAAGTCTTTTTTTTTTTTAAGGCAATTGGGGTTAAGTAACTTGCTCAAGGTTACACGGCTAGTCATTATTTTTGTGCGGGTGTTCATTTTCTGAGGCTGGATCTGATCTCGGGTCATCCCAACTCCGAGGCCGGCGCTCTTACTCACTGTGCCACCTAGCCACCCCTTTAGGGCAATTGGGGTTAAGTAACTTGCCCAAGGTTACACGGCTAGGTTTTTGTTTGTGTGGATTAAGTGTTGGAAGCCGGCTCCGAACTCAGGTCCTTCTGACTCCAGGGCCGGCCCTCTATTCACTGCGCCACCTAGCCGCCCCTAATTCAAGTCTTAATGGATACTTTTGGAGATGTAAATAGATAGTAGCAGATTTGGAAAGTGTCCCAACAGAAATCTATATATTAATAACAAAACATAATGCTCACTGCTTTTTGTCAATCTGTCAATGAAAACCAACTTTATGTCAATGAGTATCTCCTATGGTATTACATTCTGGGGATGCAAAAAGAAGCAGAATACTTATATATTTTATTTTACTTTAATTAATTAATAAATTTAATGTTATTATTTTTAGTTTAGATACCTAAGTATCTAAAATAAGCTCAGTACTTTCTTCATAAAGGAGAAAAAATATTGATATTTTCAGAGCACATGATAAACACCTTAAAATATATAGAAATATGTTTAGAATAAATAGTCATTAATTCTATTATTATCTCCAGTTTAGAGATGAAGAAACTGAGGCATATAGAGCTTAGGTGAATTGCTCAGGGCTACACAGCAAGTAAATTTTGACAATGTATCTGAGCTCAAATCTTAATGATTCTAGGCCCAATGCTCTATCTACTTTACCATTTAAAGGCCTAGGGCGTTTAAGAGGTACAAGATCCTTCAAAACAAAGTATGACTATAAATAACTAACTGAAATAATATGACCAAATTTTATATGTGCTATTTGCGGTCATTTTAATGACCAATTTGCCTTAATGGATACATTATTTTCAGCCATGTTCACTTAACTAGATTGATTATAAGGCTCATTGATTGTTAGGATAGTCAAGAACATCAGATTTAATGTACAACAATCCTATCTCAACTTAAAAGAGGTCTTAAGATTGATCTCTTTAAGAAAACTCAGAGATATTTTACCTTTAAAGGAAATATTGCTACTTTGTTGCCATAGTATCTCTAAGATTTCACTCCAAGCTCTACTTTGACATCCTGCCTTGAAAATGTGAAGTTCCTTATATTTCAGGATTGGATATATGGACTATTTATGACCATTAACTATGAATATGATGGGTATAAATCATTAAGTTCTCAAGTTTTAGCGACTGGGCATATAGAGCTTTCTCCTGACCTCATGTAATTATATGTGTGTGTGTTATGTGTATATATACACACACATATACATATATATACATATATATATAGATATATACACATAGAAATATATATACACACATACATACATACATACATATTTCTTCCTAACTGACCATTTTATTCCATAGTAATATTTACAAATCAATTTAAATATATAATGCAATTTTTAAAATCAGGATTAATAATTTATTTGATTCCAATTGTTTACAACACACCGGGATAGTGTTTTTTACCATTAGAATATAGGTCACAGTCTTGAGTTTTCATTACAGTAAGGCAAATTCCAACCTATGAGAGTATGATGTTTAAAAATTAGTGAAAAGAAATATGTCGATATAATGATAAACATTATATTGATGAATAAATTTCATGATCTGAAATGAAAACTCTTAGAAACCATAAAATAAAATCAAGGACCCTAGAAGTTAAGTACAAAGAAATTTAAAATTGTGTGAAGAAAACTATTAGCAAAGTTCTTCTACTGAAATGTTTTTTTTCTTTATTTTTTGTTTTGAAAACCTAAACAAACAATTTCTTATCTCCTCATGGCTGAAAAATTAATACAATGGTAGTAAATTTTGATGAAATCTGGGGTCTTTCTCAAAATATGCAAACAAAATATGAATAGAATAGTGAGAAATGGAAAGTGCATTTCCAACTTTTCTCTGCCATTTGCTCTCTGTATTACCTTAAGCAAGTGACTTTTTCAATTGAGCCCAAGTTTCATTTGTAAAATGGAGGGGGCTGTGCTAAATGTTAAAATCCATTTTAGAAAACTTTTAAAAGCAAGAACTATATTTCTGAAAGTGAAATTTTAAAGTTAGCAAGTCAGAAAAATATATTGAGGGCATATAGTATGTGGAATATTGCAAGAAGTAATGTGGAAACTTGTAAAAGAAACAAAAGGCAGGTTTCACATTTGAGGAGCTTATAGACTTAGGGGAGGAGTGCAGAACACTCACATTTAAAATGTAGGGAGGACTGTGATTTTATTGCAGCAAGTATGTAATGTGAAATGTCAGTTCTTCCTTTATGTCTTCCAGTCCTTCTTACTGACCTCTGAGTTAGTTGTGTGTATGAGCTTCACTTGATATAATGGGAGTGGGACAAAGTTTAAAGGTGTTTTTTTTTTTTCTCATTCCAAATCAAAGAGACAATATTTGCAAAGCACTTAGTCTAGGATAGGAGC